>JABXWE010013561.1:0-38661 GCA_014611495.1 Limonius californicus
GGTTTTCCAATCTTCTCTGTTTTCCCAGTCTCTCCCTTCCAGTCCTCTCTTCTGCATAGATTCTTCCACTTCATTCCTTCACGGTCTTCGAGGTCTTTCTCGTTTTCTTCTCCGTGTCGGGCTCCATTCTGTAATTTTGTTTATCCATCTGATTTCTGCCCTCCTCGTGTGGCCATACCATATTAGTCGCTTATCTTCTATAAGTATATTTGATTACATCTGTCTCTACTTTCATTCTTCGTCTGATCTCTTCGTTAGTTATTCTGTCCATCCTGGTCAGACCGCAGCATCTTCTCCAGTATTTGGCCAGTATTTTTCCTCTGTTTTTCCTGTTGATTACCCGTATCTCTGCTGTATAAATCATAATACTCTTTATGATAGTCTCATATATCACACTAATCTAGATGCACACTAATGTAGTTTTGGCATTGATTTCTTTTCCCTTTTTTAAAAAGGGATCATATGCGCTTCTTTCCATTCATTTGACATTTCTTCCCTGTTAATTACTTTCTCAAATAATTGTCGAATATTTCTCCATAATTTCTCTTTGCCGTATTTGATGAGTTCTGGCACAATGCCGTCGGGTCCACTCGCTTTATTGTTTTTCATTGACCTTATAGTGTTACGAATCTCTTCCTGCCTTATCTTCTAAATTTCTCGTGTCGTCTTCGGTGTTATTTCCAAATTCTTGTATTTTTTCTGTAAGTTGATCCCTATAGTACTTTTCCCATTCTTGATCTTCTATATACGATATATGTACTTTTTCTCTTCTATTTGTTCTTAATGCTATTAATGTTTTCCAGGCCACCGAGCTTCCTGTTCCACCAATGTATTGGTCTATGTTTCTGCATGTCCGTTCCCACGCTTTATATTTTTCTTTATATGTAAGTGTTTTAATCATTTTATTTTGACTCCTATATTTTCTAAAGTCTTCCTCTTTTTTGGTAGGCATTTGTTGTGTAAGTATTTCTTGTTCTTAATTTTCTCTAGAGTGTCTTCAGAAAAGTTCCATTTGACTGTTGGACGTTTTCCTTCCATTTCTCCGTGTGCTTCTTTTCCGGCTTGCTTTGCCCATTCTTTAATGTGCTCATATACGGTATTGATATTATCCTCATAACAAAAATTTTTGCTAATCTTTATTTGCCCATACTGACAGTATGACAATGCCTTGTACGTGAAAACTTCTGATATAGATATTTTCATATTGCAATCCGAAAACTAGACATGTGTTTTGGTATCAGTAAAACTAATTTTAGAAAGCTTTAATTCGAATAAAATGCTTGATTTCAGGAACCTCTAGCATTATAAATAAATGCCGACGTTAACACCAGTCTTTTTAAAAATTGATAATGCAATCGCCCTGGCATTTGAGATTAATTAAAAGCGTTTATACTGTAACATTTTAATAGGTATAAATTGTTAAGAAAAAAATTATATTCAAAAATTATAGCGATGTTGAATATAAAGTTCTCAAAAATTCCATTGCGGTTTTTTGAGTTCAGCAGCTCATCGTCTAAAATTATTTGAAAATGTCATCACATGATACGGTAAGCGACTAATTATACATACATGTTATCAAAAATGTATTCTACAGCTAAATACTAAGAACTACATCTCGTCAGGTTGTTAATTGTGTCAAAATAATCATAATTAACGGGTTATTTTATTTTACAGTGGATTATTATTTTCAGAGGATATACATTTTTACATATTAGCGTCCAATTTAAGTATGCATTGTCCGTACTGACAAATTGAATAAACGTTAACGGTACTTTGTTACCTGCAGTTGGAAAATAAAAATGCATTCTCAGTTGATTGATTATAAGAACTAGGTAGGACAATCAAAGGAAAGAATAAATTCACCTTATAGATATGGTTCTTCTCAATCTCTCCGATTCCGAAATTTTCATACTTTAGTAATTAAACAGAAACAGTTTAAAGGGTTTCAAGCAAACTGTTATGCTCATTTAATGGTATTACATTAGTACAAACATTTAGTAAAACCAGTAGAGGACATTTGTCCGCGGCCGACTCAATGCGGCTGTTTGTTTGCAATTGCGCACGCTTGCACGTAGGAAACTTTGAACTATGGAAGCGAACGGAAATTATGTCAACATCTCTTTCACTCACTGTAAAATGACTTTATGATACAAGCCTTATTTATTGAACAAAATAATTATATATTTAGCTAGAATGAAATGGCTTATTAATTGTCTTTGTTGTTACGTTACATTTTAAATTATGATAAATACCAGCAATTTCTCTCCACTAATGGGTTAAATAGAAAGTAATTTTAAGTTGTAATCATATGTTAAACGTGGAATTTCATTATGACAAAGATGCATGTTCGCGTCCCTAATGTTCAGGTCTTCGGCGTTTCGCATTCAAACAGTCGCACTCATTCGGTTGCGTCTAAACGTTCCACTCTGTCATGAAACTACTGCAAAAATGGAATGAATGCACTGTAGATTATTACATGGCCATTTAAGTTTCAAATATAGTCGTATATCACAAACCTATAGAATAACAGAAACCAAAAATCCAGCAACTCGTAATTACATTACTGTGAGGTGCTACACTGATGACAAATAGCTTTTAAATTAAATAATACACATTTTGTATAATGTTAGCTGCCATCTTTTAAACCTAATTGTTATACCGAGAAAAAGGTACGAAATGGTTTAGAATGGTTTCTTAAAAGTTACAAATGTCTGCTAGACATGTATTTTCTTATACATTTATAAGACGTTTTAGAATAGATGTTTTCACAATCCCCTGCCATTTGATTAAATTTATGCCAATTGATTAGTCAATATTTTATCTACTAATTACATTACAGATAATATGTAGAAATAAAATTTCTGTGTATTTGCAAGTTTTTTGTCTGTAGTAAATACATTTTTTTAACTCCGCCTAGGAGAAGTCCTTAGTGAATATCCTAGGCGGAACCCAGCCCGGATAAAGGAGGAGGGTTGGGCGCAGGGTTAACAACCCTGCCCCGTAAAAAAACTTACTGTTACGGTAGCTCAACATTATGAAAACCGGACTGATTAACGGAGACAACCTCGGCAATGGAAAAGGAAGAATGATTTGATTATATCCACATGGAATGAACGAAGCTTGTATAGGGTCGGGGCTATGCAAGAAATAAAAGATGAACTATTAAAATACAAAGTACAGATAGCAGCACTTCAAGAAATAAGATGGAAGGGAAAGGAGATAATGGATCTGAAACAATTTACACTATTTGACAGCGGTAATAGAAATAATACGCTGAGCACAGGGTCCTTATTCAACACAAAGATGAAGTACGTGGTAAAAGAGTTCAAAGCGGGTAATAAGAGAATCTGCGCAATAAGAATACAAGACAAATTTTTCAACATGACCATGCACCTACGGAAGAGAAAGATGCAATAATCAGACACCTATATGAAAACCTGGAAAGGACATACGAGACAGCCCCTAGGCATGACATTAAAGTAATCCTCGGAGATGTCAATGCTAAAATCGGTAAAAAATAGGCTGTAGACCAACCGTAGGCAGACATAGCAAACACGGTATAAGCAACGAAAACGGAAGAAGAGTAATAGATTTTGCGATGGGGAAAAATATGATAATTTCCAGCACCTGTTTTCCACATAAAGAGACTTGGACAACCCCGATGGAAACGCACACAATCAAGTAGACCATATTCTCAGAGATAAAAGACACCCATCAAACATCATTGATGTAAGGAGTTGCCGAGAGGCAAACTGCGAGTAAGATTATTTTATGGTGAAAGGGAAAACGAACGGAAAAGAGTAATAACAGGAATAAGCGGAGATTTTATGATAATGAAAAACTAAACGATGAGGAGACTCAAATCAGGTACCAACAAAAAGTCACAGCACTTCTGAACGGAAACACGGGTGACGTGAATAGCCAAGAGAAATGGGAAAGAATAATTACAGCATACACACAGCAGCAAGTGAAATTATAGGGGAAAAACCAACACGAAAACATAATAACTGGTACGACGGAGAATGTAGAGAAGCGCATGAGGAAAGAAACGAAGCCCGAAAGAAAATGTTACAAAGAACAACTAGGGCAAACATGAAAGAATATCAAACTAAGAGAAGGCATTCCTAAAATCTGTGTAGAGTAAAGAAAAGAACCTACGAAAATAAGAGAACAGAAGAATTAGAACAAGAATACACAAACCAACGTGTACGAGCCTTTTATCAAAAAGTGAAAGAAGAAAAAGACAATATCAAGCAAGAAGAAATATATGTAAAAACAAAGAAGGTGAACTAGTAGCAGACGAGGAACGGATAATTGCAAGATGGAAAGAATATTTTGAGGAACTACTAGAGGCTAATGACAGTGAAGAAGAAGAGGAAGCAGAAGAGGATGACGATAATAAAGATACTACGGCCCACACTTAAACATAGAGCCACCAACGAGGCAAGAATTTAAATAACAAACAAATAGATTAAATAACCAAAAATCGCCCGAAGAAGAAGAGATAACAGCGGAACTAGTAAAGAATGGAGGAGAAGAACTAGGAGACAAAATACACGAGCTAATACAAGAAATATGGGTACAAGAGAAAATGCCAGATGGCTGGTCAAATGCAGTACTATGTCCCATCTCTAAGAAGAAAGGAGATAAGCGGGAGTGCAATAGTTACAGAGGAATATCCTTATTAGGAGTTGTTTAAAAAATTATGGCCTCTATAATAGCGGGAATAATAACCATACGCAGAAAAAACATTAGACGAATACCAATCAGTGTTTAGAAGCGAAAGATCGACGACAGAACACATATTCACAATAAGAACAAGTCTGGAAAAATGCTACATATACAATATCGATGTCCACCAACGGTACATAAACTTCAAGCAGGCATACGATAGCGTTAAGACAGGATATGTAGAACAGACAATGAAAATATTTGGTATTCCGGAAAAACTATATAACCTAACGAAAATGGCAATACAACACAAAAAATAGAGTGAGAAGCCAAGGGAACCCGTTACAGCAGTTCGAAGTGAAAAGGGGACTAAGGCAAGGCGACCCTCTTTCCACTACGTTATTTAACCTAGTACTCGAAAGATGTTAAGAAAGGTAGATTCAAATCCCGGAGGGAATATTTATAACAGAACCTGCCAACATCTAGCATTTGTAGATGATGAAGTGATCCTAGCAAGAACAAAACAAGCCCCAAAGACTGCATATTGTGAATTAGAAAAATAAGGAAAAAAGGCATGATTAAAATTAAATGTAGAAGAAACCAAGTACATGCTGATGACAAGAGACATGAGAAGAGAATAGACAAATATAAGAATAAATAATCACAATTTCGAAGAAGCCCAACAATTTAAATACCTAGGAAGCACAATCACAAGAGACAATGAAACAAGCAAAAAAATAAAAACAAGAATCGCTGCGGGAAATAGAAGCTACTATCCACCAAAAAAGATACGAAACAGTAATAAAACCAGTAGTAACATATGCAAGCGAAACGTGGGTTCTAAAACATAAAGACGAGAAAAACCTGTTTATCTTTGAAAGGAAAATATTAAGACGAGTATACGGACCAGTTCAAGAAGTAGGGAAATGGAGAACTCGAATGAATCAGCAGTTAAGAAATCTATATGAAGACCAGGATATAGTTGCACCAGTAAAGTCCCAACGATCAAAATGGCTGGGACACGTAATAAAAATGAAAAATAATCGCGGGCCAAAAATGGCATTTGACTAAAAACCAGAGGGGACGCGGAAGCGAGGCAGCAAAAGATGGAGCAATGATGTGGAAAACGACCTAAGAGTAATGAAAATAAAAAGATGGAGAACGAGGGCTCTAGATAGAGAGGAATGGAACGAAGTAATTGAGCAGGTCAAAGTCCTACATGGACCGTAGTGTTGGCAGAAGAAGAAGAAATACATATTTAGTTAATTTTACATATTCAGTTGACATGTGAACTGCATGTAAATTTATATTATATATGTATATATATATACATATATATATAAAATTATATTATAATATGCGTATAAATGCGTGGAGGGTTACTATTTTAAGGGATACTGTACATCCTTTTGAAATGTTAAAGGAATTAAACTTTACACTTTATCAAGATTAAATAATTTGAATTATTCTGCACTTATATATCTATGTTTGTGCAAGTACATTACTTTACACGCACGCCACACAGAGACAGAGACTTATATAAATAAACTTTCAAAATTTAAGTAAATTGTAAGGTTAGTTATAAACGTTTAGGTATTTATCTGGCATTTTCAAAGATCAAATTTTTAATGAATATCTGTTTCAGTTTGCAATTGCTACAACAACCATGATACGGAGAAAGTTTCATAAGAAGGTAAGATGTCAGCCCATTTGCTCGCCACCGTCTGCTCGCCACTGTATGTTCGCTACCGTTTGTCTTGATGCTCGACAACTATATGTTCACGACGCCGATTGCTTGCCGTACAGATTCTCTACAAGCAATTTATTCTCTAAATATAATATTATCTGTAGGCATTGAGTATATGATGTTTGTTATTCTTAAAATTTTCCCAGATTTCCTGGATTGCGACCTGGCACCGGGCCGCGGAAGCACAATCTCGGGTCGCCTAAATAACTCTCGAAAACCTAGGTGTTTCCTTAGAATCTAAGGAATGTTGATAGTCTAAGCAGGGTTGTCTTTTATTGTATTTGAATTGTATTTCATGTAGGGTGATATTTTTTCTTTGTTCCTAATAATATTAATTAGAAGTGTATCAGATTTTTATATTGTATATATTTTAAAACTGCCCTTAATTAATAATTTCTCAATACATCGTTTTAATGGCTTTATTGATAAAGTAACAGCATGTTCAGTTTTCAAAAAATTTAATAAACAATTATCCACTTAGACCACTTCCATAAACAAATATTTCCATTTTGATTTAAAGGTCAAAACCTATTTATAAAATAATAAATTTTTTGTCTGTACCTGCTTATAAATACTCAAGCTCTAGAATAGTAACGTTTAGCAGTGACACTTTTGGAGGTGAGGGTCTGCAAAAATAAAATAATATATTGAAAATATAACACATTTCATGTTTAAAACGTCTTACCAGGATAAATCCATCATTGGAGAATTCATAAGTTCTGTTTCCAGTACGTCCATCGGCTCCTGTAGACGTGAGGACAAATTTGTTATCACCCTCTTTCTTAGCGGTGCTCTAAGAAATTAAAATTTTAGTACGGAAATGGGCCTTTTCTTTCAGTTATAGCTTACCTTAAGTACAATTCCAGGGATGGGCATTGGTTCGTCGAATTCTTGACCCAAAGTAAAGCTAAGGTTCCTGCCGCTACTGTTCTTGAAAGTGTACGTGTCTCCTTCAACGGTAACTTGTACGGTAAGTCCAGGCGTCTCACCTTTTTGTGCAAGCTCGTCCGAAACACCTTATAAAATATTATAGGTAATAAGATTAGGTTTAATTATTTAATTATTTTATAAACGAATATTAAATTAGACCACTAAGAGATATAAACCAGATTCTTGTATAATGCAGATTCTTACATTACTCTACGCAAAAAATAACTTTACCTACCTTTTTTTTTAATTAATCATACTACCGTCCCCCGCTCCCAGGAGGGTGTGGGCGTCCCTTACAAACTAAACATTCATGCAACATGCACCCTAAACTTAACTAAGCGAAATACGGTTGCCTCGGTTGGGATTCGAACATCCCAGCCGATCGCCGCATTTCGCTGTGGCCTTGTATGGCAGCACATATCCGCACTACTCCACCGAGGCTCCTACTTTACGTACCTGGATTAAACAGTACCAACATTATTTACAATAAAATAATATTATATTGGTTATAATTACCTAGAGATTTCAAGTACTGCATGAGGTTTTCATTCTTGTCAAGCTTGTAGCTTCCTGCGATTTGAACCATCTTGATTGATTTCTTCGTATAGCTAACAACACTAGAACCAAAACGAAACTAATGTAGGGAGCTCTGCTGCTAGCTTATATAGGGCGCTTATGCGTAAGCCGGCTGCGATATCGCTACATTAACTATGATGCATGTTTATCAGCATCAACCGGATTTAAAGCTGCCACATTTCGAAAATCTCGATTTTATACTCTTTTACATAAAGCGCAGATATTACCATTTTAAACTTTACGTATACGTTCGTTCTCTTATTAAGTTTTTTCCGAATGACTATAAGACATATTATATAAGAAACAATCCGGAGAAGAAGTTCCTTCGAAAATCTGAAAATTGATGTTAAAAAAAATAGAAGTTGATTCCAAACTAAACAAAATGTTTATTATATAACTGCAAATTAGGGTATTCGTGTAAATCATTCCTAAGTCAGTGATCTTCTTTCTGTGCGTCGTGCCCCTTTTGGGACGCTAGGTGGGAAAGAGAATGGAAATCACAGGAAAAGCTGAAAAAGTACTTAGGTATTGAAGCATAGATATTTAATAGAACTATTTATTGACATAAAAACAAAGCTCATCATATGAAGGTGATCTATTGGAAATTGGCACTCTTGGTTCCCTTTCTATGTTTAACTAAGAATTATATTTTGTTTCTAAGGCAGCTACCGCAGAAAACTCGATTACGTAAAGATACTGGAAATGGCAAAAACCCTTTACTTTAGTGCAGTAAATGCATCATCAACGCTGGTCCAAAAATCATACAACGATTTAGATCCAAATTGTTTTCTGATTTCGCCGCTTCACGTGAAGTCTATAAATTGTTCCTCTTTTTCAATTGAGAAACTTTAATAGAAAATTAGAATTGCATTTCTAACCCACTCGTACATTGTAGTTATGTTATCGTCCATTATGAAATAGTTTCTAAAGTTCTACGTCAAAATTTTTAAACATTTTTCAGTAATTGCAAGTAAGACTTTGATGTGTTGATTTCCTGTCTTGTAGGCTTCGATAAATTCATCTGCATTTATAACTTTTAATATTTATCTTGTTGATCCCTTAATGTTCGTTTTCTTCCGCACGTCTCTAAGACATTTGTATTGTTTCCTTGAAGTTGCAGGTTTAATATATTTATTTTCTGTCCTCCAAGTAGCTCAATTCTATCACAAATACCTGATCTCTAAACTCTCTCTCTAAACTGTCTCTCCGTGATTTTCCTTTACCAAGAAGACCGTTATTTCGTCTTTTAATTCATAAACACATTGTGAACATTCTCGCAATAAAGTAGTAACACTGAATGTTCGGCCACAGCCCGCCTTTTCAAAGTTTAGAAAATAGTCTTGATTTTAAGGATCTCAATAATTCACCACGGTTATAACTATTGTTAACATAATGTTTAGACTAGGAACCATTTGCTTTGTAACAAGAGCTTCTTCTTCTGTGAGACATGCAATGTGTACAAATACATTGTGGGGTATTTTCCTCCAAAGGCTTATAAACTTTTAATCTTACGGATATATCCCGAGCACCATCAGTGTAACTTCCAACACAAAATTTTTACTGTATGCTGTCCTTGCATATAAAATCGTCTAATATTATGAACAATTAAGATGCTATGGCTTTTCCTGCTATTGGTTTGTAAAACAATGCTCTTCAACTGATGATAATCCATTGAAAAATCCAACATAAGCACTTAAATGACAATTCTTGTGCGATCTGTTGCCTCGTCAAGTTACATGGAAAATAATTGGTCATAAAGTTTCGACGAAAGTTGTTGGAAAATATCTTCACATATTCGTAGAGCAACAGTACCGGCTTCTCAGTGTTGGTCATTGATGCAGTGTTACTGCCGTCTTACCATTTCAAGCCTTATTTATACCGGTAGAAACATTTTTAGAACATTTGAGATTACACGTATGGAATGTAATAGCGGGCCGTTTTGTAGTACGTAGAACAAAGAGAAGAGGGTTAATAAAGAAGAAGAGAAGGATTCCGCGTTGTTCATGGCGTTGGCACTAATGAACTGACTTTGAGTCGTGTCTGTAGTCACACAGAGAATACACACACGCACATTTGGCAACATATTACAGAAAGCGAGAAGACGGTTTACTGTAGTAAACGCCACCGTGTACGCCACCGAACAGAAAAAACTTCCAAAACATGTATACAATTTTCGAAAAATTTGCTGGCTTATTTAAATTTGGATTGCTAACTTTTATGGGGTTTGTAAACTGCTACCTGCAGGTGTCATATTCATGAGTAAAGTGATACTGTTGGTACAGATGTATTCCTGCTGCCACGCTTTCGTGAACCTTTATTTTCCCATACTGACAATATGACAATGCGAACATTTCTGATATAGACATTTTTACATTGGAATCCCCAAATTAGGCAAAGTTGTTTGGTGTCAGTTCTTCAGAAACACTAATTTTAGAAATTTTAATTTCAATAGAATGCTTTATTTTAGAAACCTCTAGCATTATAAATAAATGCTAATGTCAGTTTTTTCAAAAACTGGTAATACAGTAGCCTCAAATTTGAAATTAATTACAAATGTTTACACAGTAGGATTTTAATAGAAATAAATTGTTAAGGATAAAAATCATAGTCAAAAATTACTGCGATGTATAATAAAAAGTTCTCAAAAATTCCATGTCGATTTTTGAGTTCACCCTCATCTGTGAAGCTTTCTAGAATTATTTCCAAATATCATAAAATGATTCGGTAAACGACTTATTGTACATACATACATACAAGTTATCAAAAAGACTACTGAAACGTATTCCACATCTAAATACTAAGAACTACATCTCGTCCGCTTGTTAATTATGTCAAAATAATCATAATTAACGAATTATCCTATTTCACAGTTGATTATTATTTTCAGGGGGTATACATTTTTACATATTACCGTCCAATTTAAGTATACACTATTCGTAGTGACAAATTGAATAAACAACCGCAATTTGTTACCTGCAGTTGGAAAAATATAAATACATTCTCAGGTAACTGATTATAACAAGTAGGTAGAAAAATGAAAGGTAGAATAAATTAAACATATGGATATGGTTTTTCTCAATCTACTGAAGTATCCGCAATTCGTATGGTGAGCATAAAACTTGAGATGCACTGTATCCTTTAGTAAATATATAGAAACACTTTTAAGTATTTCAAACATACTGTTTCACTTATTTATTGGTATTACATCAGTACAAATATTTAGTAAAACCAGAAGAGGGCATATGGTTGCGGCCAACTCAATGCGGCCATTTACTTGCAATTGGGAACGCTTCAACTTAGGAAACTGTGAACTAGGGATGCAAACGGAATTTATGTCAATATCTCTTACACTCACTGTCAAATGACCTTATGACACAAAACTTTTTCTATTACATAATATAATTACTTATTTAGCTAAAATTGAATGACTTATTAATTGTATTTGTTGTTAGGTACATTACATTTAAATTGTGGAAAATACTAACAGTTTCTGTCTACTAAGGGGATTAACAAAAAGCAATTTTAGGTTGTAATCATATGATAAACGGGGAATTTCATTATGAGAATGATGTGTTGGCGTCCAAATGTTCAGACTTTCAGAGTTTTGTGTTTAAACAGTCGCGCTCAATCGGTTGCGTCTAAACGTCCCACTCTGTCATGAAACTACTATGGCGAAAATGGAATGAATGCACTGTAGATTATTACATTCCCATTTAAATTTCAAATATCGTGGTATACCATAAACTAAAATAACAGAAATCAGAAATTCAGCAACTCGTGATTACATTATTAGGAAGTGCTAAACTGATGACAAATAGTTTTCGAATTGTGTAATACAAATTCTATATAATTTTAGCTGCCATCTTTTAAACCTAATTGCTATATTGAGAAGAAGGTTCAAAATGATTTGGAATGGTTTCTTAAAAATTACAAATATCTGCTAGCAAGGATTATATATTTTCTAGACCACGCACCAATGGTCACTATTAGGCAAGCTAGTTAAGGATCTTCGCGCTAGTTGGCGCTGCAATCGCCTAGGATTTTTAATGTGTTTTCCTAAACTCTAAGTTGCCTATTGGTTTTAAGACTAATCCTCTTATCCAACCCCTATAATAAGCTGCTTTCTTTCTTAAATGACTCAGTTTAAGTCGATAGGCTATGTATTTTATATTTTACAGTAAACGTTGAATATTGAATGTAAATAAAAATCGTTTTCTCTTTTCGATGACATAAGAATATTAGATACGCAGGATCCGCCAAAAGTATGAAAACATGTGAGTTTGGTGTGTTATTTGTGTATGGTTTCCTTCATAACTTTACAAATTATAGGAAGCAATAAATTACATTATAATAACGTTATGCACGTTTACCCCATATTAATGTTTATTTTATATTTTTACAGTAAATCTTTGAATATTGCAGGATTATGAAAGTTGTTTTCTCCTTTCCATTAAATAGAAATATTAGATACGAACAGGCTGCTTATAGCTAACTTTGAGCATACCTGGGTTTGGTGTGGGTGTGTTATTTATCTATGGTTTCTTTTATCAATATAATAGTTTCCGACTTTTATTAAGAGAGATTGACGAGGATTATAGGACTTAGTGGCCTGAAATTCGAGTACAGCCATATTTACCTTACTAGCTAAATACCTTACAATCTTAAGAAGCAATAAATTACACTATAATTACGTTATGCACCTTTGGCCCTTATTAATATCTTTATAAGCTTTTGAGACAAACAAATACCAAATTTCAATATTGCTATTGCTATTTCCCCCAAAAGAAGGTTAAAACGACAATCCTACTGCTGCAAGTTTGAGGTTGTCATTTAGACATTTATTATGTGCTAATTAAAAAAATACATTCGTCTTGCGAAGAGGTTATTTTGAATGTCCCGTCAATTTTATAAGGAATTATTATAATTCAACCTCCATTTAATATAGGTATATAATATATAAACAATTATCCACCCAGACCACTTCTATTAACAAATATTTCCTTTAAATATCAAAACTATTTTGAAAAATAATAACATCCTCTCTATAGTTGGTATTTGAAATTAAAAGTAAAAGTTTTAGTTACAAAGCAACAGTGCTAAATTATTTTACAAACGAAGATGCCTAAAAAATGTAAATTAGTGTTTTTGCATTGATCCAGTTATACTTAGTACTGCCAGCAAGTTGGCTATTGACTAAACGAATGGCGAGCAACTGTCTCGGCGAGCATGCCAGCGAGCAAAAGCGCAATTGCTGGCGCGAACAGCGGCGAGCATATAATGGCGAACAAATGACCTCGAACCGAATGTACTGTTTCGTGTACAAGTGTTTCATTTGTGATAGAACCTAACTGGTACATGTTAGAAATGCGAACATGCAACTGAAATTGAAAAGTCACTTTCTTAATAATATTTAAAAATTTTCTGCGTATAAGCAATCATAAAATATGTCATTGTAACGCTCAACTGATAACATATTCTGGCAATAGTAACCACTTGCAAAGCCTATGCATTGTAACAAACTAGTAGGTAATATGGACAGATGAAATGCGAAGAAACTTAAAAGAAAAAATATTCAAAGTACTTGTTTCAACCTTTAAAAACAGTCATATAAATCTGCCAAAGCCAACAACTTTTAAAGAATATTATTTCGGTAGAATACACATTTAAGCAGTTTTCTTGTTCATTCTCTTAAGGCGGTGCAGCCATTGTGGCTTGGCTAAACTTAACACGTTGACTACCGTCGGGTTATTAACCAAATGAATGGCGAGCAACTGTCTCGGCGAGCATCCTGCCAGCGAGCAAAAGCGCAATCGGTGGCGTGTGAACAGCGGCGAGCAAATGATGGCGAACAAATGACCTAGAACCTAATGTACTCTTTCGTAACAAGTGTTTCGTTTGTGAAATAACCTAACTGGTACATGTTAGAAATCCGAACATATAACGGAACGAAAAGTAACTTTCTTGTAATATTTTAAAACGTAAAAATTCGGAAAATGGTTGTCGCAACTCGTACAAGTATTTAGAAGATTGAAGAAAAATCATTACTTTAAAATATAACGCTCAACTGAAAACATATTCTGGTAATTGCTACTACTTGAAAAGCATATGATTTGTGACAAATTAGTAGTTAGTCATAGTATGGAGGGATTAAATGCGAGAAATTAAAATTAAAAGGGAAAATCTTTAAACACGTTTCTTTCTTGTTCTTCTCTAATCCTTATGCCCTTTCTAGCGTCGGATATGGGTTCCTTGTTCTGCATCTATTTCCTCCATTCTTTCCTGTCTCTTGCTAGGGTTCTGATTTCCTCTAACGTCTTTCCTCTTTCTATTCCCATTTCTCGGTTTTGGTGCATCGATTGTCTTCTTGGCCTTCCCCTTAGCCTTTTGCTTAGTTTTCCAGTTTTCATCATTTTTTTTTAATTCTATCTAGTTCCATTCTCAATGTATGCGCGTACCAGTTTACTTGTTTCTTTCTTATTTTTTCTATTATTTGTACTTATTTTGTTATTTCTCTAATATTGTCGTTCCTTATCTTGTCCCATTTAGTTTTGCCTGCGATTTTCCTGAGATGTTACATTTCAATAGCATTTATTTTACTTTCGTCTTTTTTCCTTAGTATCCAGTTTTCACATGCGTATGTTATTGTTGGTAATGTTATAATATTATGGATTTTCCTCTTCACCTCAACGACTATGTCTTTATGTCCTAGTATTGTATTGTTTTGTTTATGGAGTTATATATTCTTGTTGATTTATTTGTTCTGTTTGATATTTAGGCCTCTATTTTCCCATCCTCCGTTATTATACTTCCCAAGAATTCGTATGTTGTTACTCTTTTCAATGTTATATTTTTGCATTTAATTTTTTTTTGTCGTTTTTGGTGCCCGCTTGTTTTCCATTCACAATCATAACTTTTGTTTTGTTTATATTTAGTTCTTCTTTCATGTTTTCAATTTCTTTAGTCCAGGCGTTTACTAAATTTTGCATTTTGTTCTTATTATTAGTATCCGTATCCAGGATCGACCCTCGAGTCAGCTCCATGTCAGATGATGATGATGATGATGATGTTATCCGCGTATAGAAGGCTGCTCAATTTAACAACTTCTAGATTCCTGTACCCTATTACTGTATCCATTCGGTTATATTTTTCCTTAATTTGTCTAATAATTTTATCCATAATAATGATAAATAGTAAGGGGCTTAGGCTGTCTCAGTATTTGTTTCAATCTTTAAAAACATTCACATAAATCTGTCAAAAACAACAACTTTCAAAGGATATTATTTCGGTAGACTGCAACATTGAAGGAGTTTTTTTTCTTCATTCTTTTAAGGCACTGCAGCCACTGAGGTTCGGCTAAACTTAATACGGTGGCTACCGCCGGGCAATGGGTTTTCATGCATACCCCAAAGGGTATATATAAGAATAATTAACAAATATTTGATCAAAATTGTTTCAATTTAGTTTATTACACTTATTATTAACAGTAGGCAAAGCCGTCCTAAGACCAACCGTTTCAATAAGGAGGCTACATTTTCCTTAATATCTTCTACGCCCATTGAGAGCAATTTTCGCTTTAGGAAAGAGAAAATAATCAGCTAGTGCCAATTAATCTGAATAGAGTAGTAATTGATCTTAACAACGCCGTACTATAGGAGAAATTATTTCCCAATCAGAATAGGCAGGTGCACTTTCACTTCCTCTGGACTATCCCATGCTTTCAGTAATAATATTTTTACTAATTTGTAACACTTTAAGTATAGTTGGTATAAATTTTGATTTTGTATTTTACATTTTGTATTATGTGCACTAAATGTATTTAAAATAGCTTCTACCTCCCGGAAGGTCCTAAGAAGGCCTTCACCAATAACCAAATTATTATTTTGAATATCTCGCAGATTTCTATAACTATTACTTTTCTAGACAAGTAAAACATGATATCTCTTCCTACTGTATAACGTATAAACGTAAAGTAACTTTATGCGTTGTTAATTTATCAGTTATCATCACTAGATGTTCTTTTTACTTAGAACGTGTAGAATAGAGACCTTATCAAATATACGTATTTTCAACTTCTGTAGTACCTATCACTTGTTCTTATTAATGAAAAAGTTAATGCTTGTTTCCGAGCGAAAGTGTAATGTTACTTGCAGCTTAAATATCAAGTTCCGGTTTTTTGTACACATTTTTGTATTTCCTTCTTCCAAGGGTAATCTATATACATCGTTAATATGCAAATGTGAATTCTAGCCATCCTTTCAAATTTCTACTAGACTTAAAATTGTATGTCCTCCTGCAAATTGATGAGGTAGAATTGGCAAAGGTATTGCCCAGACATTTGAATACTACGCAGTTAACACTGGTTCGAAACTCATGTTAAGTTATCCAAATACACAATAATTAACCGCTTGTACTATGAAATAATGGTTGCTTGTTTTCTTTCTTTCGTGGACTACCTGAACTTCATTTTTAACTGCTCATAAACAACAAATATGCAACTTTTATTGGTCTCACAAAAAATTGATATCCCAAGGATAAATCCATTACCGTAAGATTTATTATTGTTATGAATACGAAATCACTTTTCGACTAATTCCAAAGATAAAGCTTTTGTATAATTTATAACTATTAATATTAAAATAATCTAGATTCAAACGCAAATTGTAACTTTTTTATTTAATTTATTAATAAACTTATATATACTCAAGCTCTAGAATAGTAACGTTTAGCGGTGACACTTTTGGAGGTGAGGGTCTGCAAAATTAAAAAAATATATTGAAAGACTCAACATATTTCATATACAAAGCGTCTTACCAGGATAAATCCATCATTGGAGAATTCATAAGTTCTGTTTCCAGTGCGTCCATCAGCTCCTGTAGAGGTGAGGACAATTTTGTTATCACCCTCTTTTTTAGCGGTGCTCTAAGAGATTAAAACGTTAGTACAGAAATGGGCCTGTTCTTTCAGTTATAGCTTACTTTAAGTACAATTCCAGGGATGGGCATTGGCTCGTCGAATTCTTGACCCAAAGTAAAGCTAAGGTTCATACCGCTGCTGCTCTTGAAACTGTACGTGTCTCCTTCAACGGTAACTTATACGGTAAGTCCAGGCGTCTCACCTTTTTGAGCAAGGTCGTCCGAAACACCTTATAAAATATTATAATACGATTAGGCTTCATTATTTACTCATTTGATAAAGAAATATTTAATTAGACCACTAAGATATTTAAGCCAGGTTCATGTATAATGCAGATCCTTACATTACTCAACGCAAAAAATAACTTCACGTACCTTTTTTTTCTTTTCTTTTTCCCTCGTTCATTCATACTACCGTTCCCCCCTCGGAACCGCTTTCGCATTACTTCAAGGGGGTGCGGACGTGTCTTACACACTAAACATTCATGCAACATGCACCCTAAACTTAACTAAGCGAATTGTGCCGCCCCAGCTGAGATTCGATCGCCCAGCGGATTGACTGCATTTCACTGTAGCCTCGAGTGGCAATGCGTTCCCGCACTAGACCACCGAGGCCCCTAACTTCACGTACCTGGATTTAACAAAAGTGCTAACATTATCTACAGTAAAATAATATTAAATTGGTTAAAATTACCTAGAGATTTCAAGTACTGAATCAGGTTTTCATTCTTGTCAAGCTTGTAGCTTCCTGCGATTTGAACCATCTTGATTGATTTCTTCGTATAGGTGACAACAGTAGAACCAAAACGAAATTAATGTAGGGAGCTCTGCTGCGAGCTTATATAGGGCGTTTATGAGTAAGCAGATTGCGATATCGCTACATTAACTATGATGCATTTTTATCAGCAGCAACCGGATTTAAAGCTGCCACATTTCGAAAATCTCGACTTTATACTCTTTTACATAACGTGCACGTATTTCGATTTTAAGCGTTACATATATCTTCGTTCCCTTTTAAGTTTTTTTCGAATGACTAACACATATTGTAAGAAACCATCCGGAGAAGAAGTTCTTTCGAAAATCTGAAATTTGATGTTAAGAAAAAATAGGAGTTGATTGCAAACTAAACAAAATGTTCATAATATAACTGAAAATTAGGGTGTTCGTGTAAACCATTCATTAAATCAGCGATCTTCTATCTGTGAGGCCTGCCCTATTTGCGCTAGGAAAGGAAAGAGAATGGAAATCACAGGAATAACTGAAAACTACCTATTGATGCACATTTATTTAATGGAACTATTTATTGGCATAAAAACAATATAAAACAGAAACATAAAATAAAATCTGGAAATAAAATAATAAAATGTATATAATATAAGATATTGTAAAGTTTACCGACAAATAATGGAAACTAAACTATAATAATGAATCTAAAAATAATGCCTTCATTGGGCCTATCCTGCAGAGCAAAGCTTTTCATATGAAGGTGATATATTGGAAATTGACACTCTTAGTTCCCTTTCTATATTTAGGTGACAGCTATATTTTGTTTCAAGGCAACCACTGCAGAAATCTCGATTTCGTAAAGATGCTGAAAATGGCAGAAACTCTTTACTTTAGTGCAGAAAATGCATCATCAATGCCGGTCCAAAAATCAAATAGCAATTTAAATTCAAATTGTCTTCTGATTTCGCCGCTTGACGTGAAGTCTACAAATTGTTCCACTTTTTCAATTGAGAAACTTTAAGCGAAAATTAGAATTGCATTTCTAAGCTACTCCTACATTGCAGTTATGTTATGGTCTATTATAAAATAGTTTCTATAGTTCTAGGGACCACGGTGGTCTAGTGCGAGAACGCATCGGCCACTCGAGGTCACAGTAAATGCAGTCGCTCCGTTGGGGTGATCGAATCCCGACTGGGGCGACCGTACTTCACTTAGTTAAGTTTAGGGTGCATGTTGCATGAATGTTTAGTATGTAAGGGACGCCCGCACCTCCCTGAAGTAATGCGAAAGCGGTTCTGGGGGGGAGGAATGGTAGGATGAATGAGTGAAATACCTATTGGTTGAATCCCGACCGCCTTTCGCTTAGCTAAGTTTAGGGTGCATGTTGCATGAATGTTTAGTATGTAAGGTACGCCCGCACCCCCTGAAGTAATGCGAAAGCGGTTCCAGGGGGGGGGGCGGTAGTATGAATGAGTGAAAAAAAAGTTTCTATAGTTCTAGTTGCAAATAAGACCCTGATGCGTAGATTTCCTGTCTAGTAGGCTTTGATAAATTTATCCGCATTTCTAATTTTTGCTTAATTTACCTCCTTAATTCCTTAATTTTAGTTTTCTTTCGCTCATCTCTAAGACATGTGTATTTTTTCCTTGAAGTTGCAGGTTTAATATTTTTAATTTCTCAAATATGTCCGCCAAGTAGCTCAATTCCATCACAAATAACTGGTCTCTAGATTCTCTCTCTAATATCCGTGATTTTCCTTTTCCAAGAAGACTGATATTTCGTCTTTTAATTCATAAACACACTGTGAACATTCTTGTCTCGCAATATAGTAGTAACACTGAATGTTCGGCTACAGCCCGCCTTTTCAAAGTTTAGAAAATAGTCTTGATTTTAAGGATCTCAATAATTCACCACGGTTGTAACTATTGTTAACATAATGTTTAGATTAGGACTCATTTGCTTTCTAACAAGAGCTTCTTCGTCTGTGAGACACGCAAGGTGTACAAGTACATTGTGGGGTATTTTCCTCACAAAGGCTAGTAAATTTTTAATTCTTCCAGACGTATCCCGAGCACCATGAGTGCCAATTCCAACACAAATGTTCCACTGTGTGTTGTCCTTGCGTATAAAATCGTCTAATATTTTGAACAATTCAGATGCTGTGGCTTTTCCCGCTACTGGTTTGGCTCTTGAACTGATAATAATCCATTGAGAAATGAAACATAAGCAATTAAATAACAATTCTTTTGCTATGTGTTGCCTCGTCAAGTTACACGGAGAATAATTGAACATAAAGCTTCGACAAAAGTTGTTGGAACATATTTTCACATATATCACCAATCCGCCGAGCAATAGTACTGGCTTCTCACTGTTGGCCATTGTTGCAGCGTTACTGTCATCTTACCATTTCAAGCTTTATTTATACCTGCAGGAACATTATTAGAACATTTGAGATTACACCTATGGAAAGTAATAGCGGGCCGTTTCGTAGTACAAAGAGAAGAGGGTTAATAAAGAAGAAAGGAAAGATTACGCGTTGTTGCTAATTTATGGCATTGGCACTAATGAGCTGACTTTGAGTTGTGTCTGTAGTCACACAGAGAATACACACACACGCACATTTTTTAACAGTTTACAGAAAACGGTTTACTGTAGTAATACGCCACCGAACAAAAAAGACTATATATGTATACAATTTTCGAAAAATTTGATGATTTATTTAAATCTATGTGACTAATTCGCAGTTTTCTAACTTCTGTGGTGTTTGTACACTGCTACCTATAAGTGTCATATTCATAAGTAAAGTGAGACTGTTGTAACAGATGTATTCCTGCTGCCGCGTTTTCGCGAACCTTTATTTTCCCATACTGACAATATGAAAAATGCGAATATTTCTAGCATTATAAATAAATTTCGACGTTAACGTCAGTTTTCCAAAAACTGGTAATAAATTAAATTTGAAATTAATTAGAAGCGTTTACGTAATAGGATTTTAATAGATATAAATTGTTAAGGATCAAAATCATAGTCAAAAATTATTGCGATGTTGAATAAAAAGTTCTGAAAAATTCCACGCCGATTTTTTGAGTTCAGCAGCTCATCTGTGAAACATTCCAAAATTATTTGAAAATGTCATCAAGTAATGCGGTAAACGACTTATTACCTATACATCCATACATACAAGTTATCAAAAAGGCTACTGAAACATGTTCCACCGCTAAATACTAAGAACTCGATCTCGTCCGTTTATTAATTGTGTCACAATAATCATAATTAACGAGTTATTTTACTTCACAGTGGATTATTATTTTCAGAGGGTACACATGTTTATAGATTAGTGTCCAATGTAAGTACGAGTATGCACTGTACGTACTTACAAACTGAATAAACATTAACCGCAGTTTGTTACCTGCAATTAGAAAATACAATAAATAATTAATTTCATAATTGATTATAACAAGTACGTAGGAAAATCAAAGCAATTAATAAATTCACCATATAGATATGGTTTTCCTCAACCAATCGAAGTTTTAGAAATTTCCATGGCGAGTATTAAATTTGAGATGCAGCGTATGCTTTACTATACAGAGAATTTTTCTTTTTAGTACACATTGCCTATGTATACTTTTAAAAAGAACGCATCAATTACGGCTATTGTGTAGGCAACCAACTATACCGACAACTAAAAATCAGAAGCTAACGTCACTGTAGTTGTGAATTATTTGAGTATGAAGGTTATGTTGATGCAGTGTTTATATTAAATAAGTAAATCAAAATGAGTTGAACAACAACGGCGATTATTATTGTAAAACATTGAATATCAATAACAGGAAACGGAAATGTAAATAAACAATCACTTACACGTATTCGAAATGGCCACTTCTAAACAATTACCTAACCGTTGTTGAAAAGCACGCACAGCATTCGCAAGAAAGTTCTGATTCAAGCTATTGCATTCGATACGTATGCGATCTTTTAATTCCTCAATACTTTGTATTGCAATATTTGTATAAATTTTTGATTTTAAATATCCCCAAGCAAAGTCATTGGGCGACAAATCTGCAGAACGTGGGGGCCACGGTATAGGACCGAATATTCCGAACCAACGTTCTAGAAACCTGTCGTTTAGAAAGTTTCTTATAGCATTAGTGGAATGGGGAGGGGCTCCAATCATCTGAAACCACGGGTCATCGATGTTTAAGTTATCTATTGCCGGAATGATGTCGTTCCTTAATAGTTTTAAAAATTTGGCTGTATTGCGATTACCATCAATAACATATGGACCGATAAGCTCATTTTCAACTATTCCTAGCCATACGTTAACTTTCCCAGTGTATTGACTGTGAGGTAAGTTTTCTAAATGGCGGTTAGTGCAGGACCAATATCTAAAAAATAAGTATATCAGGATACTGGATAGTGGATAGATGAGAAATTATAATACACACCGAAAATTTTGTGAATTGACTCCTCCATTTATTGTGAAAGTTGCTTCATCACTAAAAACTATCTTATTTAAAATGTATTCATATTGATTCAGCAAATTAAGGAATGTTTCACAAAATATTTATCTTTTTTCTTTGTACGAGTTATATTTAAATTCTTTTAGTGTTATAAATACCGAGGTTTTAGAAACATTCAAATGTGAACCTGTTTCTCGTAGTGATACTATCGGGTTTTCTTCAACGTAGCATAAAATATTTAATTTCATTTCTTCGGCTAAAGCGTGATTACTTTTAGTTCTTATTTTATGGGAATTTATTACGCATCCCTCTAATTTAAATTTTCTAACAATTGTTTGTATGGTTCGAATACAAGGAATAGGTCTTTCTGAATATTTTAGTGAAAATAAGTCTCTCTCTGTATATACACAAACAGTTTTAAGTATTGCAGTATATCAGTTGGGGATATTTGGTGGTGGCCGACTCTGTGGTCGTTTGCTTGCAACTGCGAACGCTTGCACATAGGAATCTGAACTACGGATGCGAACGAAAATTATGTCAATATCTCTTTCACTCACTGTCAAATGACTTTATGACACGAAACCTTTTCTATTAAACAAAACAAAATATGTTTAGCTAAAATGAAATAGCTTATTAATTGCATTTGTTGCTACATTACGTTTTAAGTTGTGGTAAATACCAACAATTTCTGTCCTCTAAGAAAATAAATAAGAACCAATTTTAGGTTGTAATCATATGATGAACATGAAATTTCATTATGAAAATGATAAGTGTTTGCGTCCAAATGTTCAGGTCTTCAGAGTTTCGCGTTCAAACAGTCGCGCTCAATCGGTTGCGTCTAAACGTCCCACTCTGACAAAAAACTACTGTTGAGAAAATGAAACGAATGCACTGTAGATTATTATATTCCCAATTTAATTCCCCATTTAAGTTTCAAATGTCGTCGTATATCACAAACTTAGGATAACAGAAATCAAAAATCCAGCAACTCCTGATTTTATGTAGCGTATGTGTTATAGAGTGCATGATCATTACTACAACAGTTTACGTGTTTAGTCTAGCTATAACATGGCTTAAATATATAACACATAATAATAGAAATATATACATGTAGGTACAACCCATAGAATATTCAATATATATATAACATACAAATTTAAATATATAAAACATAGGAATATAAAATGTATAGAACATAGAATATTGAACATGTAAAACATAGAAATTTAAATACGCTCAATTTCATATGAAATGCACCAACCATTAAAAATTAGCTAAAATAATGTTTTCTTACTGCGTATGAAATGATCACTATTTCCATTAAAAAATTCAAGTGGTTGTGATGTTCGTCTACTGTCGTCTGTCTCTCATCAACTTGTTGCTTAGACACAAAACAATATCTTTTTTTATCTTTCTTTATTCTTTGTCAGCCCGCAACATCCCATTGTTGGGCAAGGGCCTCCCCCATAAGGGGGGTTATTGATCTACTCTCTCATAGTGATCAATTCTCGTGGAAGAGGGGCGCCGTGCCCTGTTAACGCAACCTTCTGGTCACCCATCCAAGTACTGACCGGAGCCAATGCTGCTTTAACAAAACAATATGTAGTAAACATTAATTAGTTATTTTCTAATTTTATTACTGTTTGTGACAGACTTAATGTTTTAAAATGCCTCCAATAAGACAACGTAGAAATTTTAACCACATTTCCGATTTTGATAGACGACGAATTATCGGCATGAAAGAAGCTGAACTTTCTTTTCGTGAAATAGGTAGAATGGTAAATCGGGACCACACTACACTTGCACGAATATGGTCTGCTTGGTCAGAAGAAGGCGTTCAGCGACATCGTCCAGCTGGTAGACCTCCACGTAGAAGCAATGTTCATGAAGATCGACTTCTTCGAAGAATGGCTACACGATACCGCTTTCAAACAACAATGGCAATGGCAACAATTTACAGAAGAATGTCTTCTTCTGGACTGCGACCCTACTAACGGCTCCTTTTAACTACACATCACAAGGTTGTTAGGCTTGTTTGTTGTCAAGAGCAGAATTGGATTCAGAAATAGAACGACATTGTCTTCAGTGACGAATCAAGATTTTGTTTGTGGGCAAATGACGACCGTAGGAAGGTACGTCGATATCGATAAGAAATACGAAATCTAGAGTTTGTTGAAAGACGCCATACAGCTTTAACACCTGGAGTTATGGTTTGGGGTGCGATATGTTTCGGTAGAAGATCACCTCTTGTGCTCGTTTCAGCCACTTTAAGTGCTCATCACTATATTCATGTCCTGGAACCGGTGTTACTACCGTTAATGCAGACGTTGCCGAACGGTATTTTCTATAGTTCTTCGGGGGTTCCAGGGCACGCAGGCAGAGGACACTCTGAGTATATGTGGGTCATGGTCTGTTCTGCATGTCCGCAGTCACATTATGGGGAGTCTGTCAAGAGCCATTTGTACATTGAATGTGCCGTTGTGCGTTGATTAGTCGGAAGCCGATTCAGCATTGACCATACTTTTCGGGCAAGGTTAAACCCTACTGGTCGTTCGGATGCAGTTTTGATTAAGTTATTAATACCTGGTTTTGATATTACCCACTCTTCATTCCACTCTCTGGTAATATTGTAGGAGTCCATGGTCTTTTATAGCCTCCATGCAGGGTTCGGGGATTTTAATCTTTGTCTAGCTGTAAGGTCAATATTTTGATGCATAGGTAGCTCTGAGTTAGCGTTATATTTTTAAGCTCTTTGACAAAGGCAGCTTCTCGTCTTAATTTCGGTGGGGCGATGTTTCTCAGAACGGAAAGCCATTGGGACGGAGTTGGTCGTGTCGTTCCTGTGATGATTTGCATAGTGTCGCTTATCCGGGAGACTAGGTTTTTCACATGAGCGCTGTTCAGCCATGCTGGGGCGCAATATTCGGCCTCTGAGTGTACAAAGGCCAGGCCAAAATTTCTTAATAAATCTGCTTCGGCTCCGCAGCTAGAGTTCGCAAGCTTAAGTAGGATGTTGTTCCAGGTATTTACTTTGGCTGCAGTGTTTTTCTAGCTGCCCTCCGAATTCGATATTGATTTCATAATTCGCAATTTGATTTGTTAGGTGAAAGGGCGTGGCGTTAGTTTTTCTAGGATTTAGTTTCAATTTCCATTGTTTAAAATAGTTCTTTAAACTCTTGCGATCTGCGTTAAGTGCTCCTTCTCCATCTGCGAAAGTATATCGCTGTTATGTAGATTAAATGATAATGGGGCAAGGACTAAGCCTTGGGGGAGTCCGTCATTTAGTTAGTAAATCTTGCTGACTCTGTCACCTAGGTGCACTCTGAATTGCCGGTTGCTTAAAAGTTCATTAAGTAAGTTTGCTAGCGTTCTCTATGGGAGTACTCTCAATAATTTATATAGTAACCCGTGTCGCCACACAGTCTCATATGTGGCAGTCAAGTCTATGAAGACTGCCGACATTTTTAGGTGCTGTTCAAATCCCCTCTCAATATACGTTGTCAGTGTCATAACATAATTTTCTGTAAATCCTGCTTGTCCGTCCATAGGGACGACCTTGTCTATTTCAGGCATTATTCTGTTATAAGCGCTCTAGAAGTTTATAGCATACGCTTAGCAGTGCTATGGGTCTAAAATATTGGGATGAGTCGTTGGTTTTTCCTCGTTTGAGGATCTCTATTGTTTTTGTCTTCTTGAATTCTTTTGGAATTCTGCCGGATTCTAGTATTTGATTGAAGAGGTTTGCCAGCCACAGTCTTGTGCGTTTGCCACATTGGATTGAGAACTCTTGGAATATTATGTCCGTACCTGCAGCCTTGCCTGGTTCTATCATCGTTATTGCATGATCTATTGCAGCTGTAGTAAACTCACGTGCAAGCTGGATTCTTTCTTGAGCTTCGCCTTTACAGATACTGAGTTTCTTTTTCAGATCTCATGTAGTACTTCTATCTGAGGGCGCTCTTGATAGCTTCAAGACGCGGTTGGCTATTGCATTTGGTATCACTTTTGCCTTTTGTTTGTGGTAGTGAGTACTGGATCCACGTTTCGGCAAGAGAGACCGTGCTTTGCGGTTAGAAGTTTTAAAGTCCAGGTTCTCAACCGTGGTTCTCCATCTCTCTCTTCGGGCATTATCGAGAGATTCGAGCAATTCTGCAGCTACTTCCTCATTATAATTATGTTCTTCAAACAGGCGTGTACTTTCTTCAGTCCAGCATGGGCTGTATTCTTTGCGGTATCCTCGGCGTATGCATTTTTTGGTCGTGCCTATTACTATTTTTACAAATCTGGCGTAGTTTTCGATTTTGGATTTAATCCACCTGACATTAGCTTTTTTGGGAGAATAATTTCCAGACTGCTTTCCGGAAATTCCATTGCTCTTTGGATGTTGATCTAACAATTGGGATCTGAATGCCTATACTAGCAATAACCGGCTTAGGTTGGCTGCGTGGAAATGCTTCTAATACTCGTCGTAGCGTAAGGAGAGTTTGACCATTGTCGTTTTTAGTAGCGAAACATGGGTCCGGGTTATAGCCTCGGTTCCACCGTGCTGATCGAAACGTTGGTTTGTCTTTACCGTCGAATATAAGGGAAAGATGTTGGTCACTTGTCCAGTGAAGTAGTTTGATGCAATTTTCATCATCTTCGCTGTATTCCCATTGGATGTGGTGGCTTTTGAAATCGCCCATTATGAATCCAGGATGTTCTATTGGGGTAAGTACTTCGGGAGGCCACTTATCATTCGGTGGTTTATAGATGTTCCGAATTTTAAAGTTGTGTATGCTGCAGTCTATGGTAAATTATGCCGATCAATTAGTCAATATTTTATCTAATAACAGATAATATGTAGAAATAGAATTTCTGTGCATTTGCAAGCTTTTTTTTCGGTAGTAAATACATTTTTAGTTAATTTTACATAGTCAGTTGACATGTCAACTGCATGTAAATTTAATATGCGTAAAATGCGTACAGAGTTTATATTTTAGGGATCATCCATCCATCCAATACAGCTTCTCTAAGTGCATTATTGGGATAGCTTACATTATTTTAAAATGTCAAATGAATTAAACTTTACACTTTATCAGGATTAAATCATTTGCATTAATCTGCACCTACACACCTATGTTTGTACAGGTACATTACATGCACGCCACACGGAGATAGACACACGGAAAGAAACTTTAAAAATTTAGAGTATTTTTGTTGAAAATAGGCAGCTGTTCACTGTGAACACCCTACAAATAACTGTTATAGTCAGTAGATTTTAAATTAAAGAAATAAAGTTTTCACAAACAAATTAAACTGAATGCAAAGTTCTTGTTTTTGACAGAAACAACAGAAATGCACCATTTAAAAAAATTTTATTAAATGTATCTAGGGTGTCGGCTGAATTGTAAGGTTAGTTAAATAAAAGTTTAGGTATTTATATGCCATTTTCAAATGTCAATTTTTAATAAACATCTGCTTTAGTTAGCAATCCTGCGACAACCATGAAACTAAGTCAATTTCCTAAGAACGTCCGCCTATTTGCTCATCAACTATATGCTAGCGAGGCCGATTGCAGATTCTCGACAAGCAATTTAGTTTTTAAATAAAATATTATCTGTATGCATTTAAAGCATGCTGTCAGTTCTTCTCAAAATTTTACATTCCTCTAAGACAGTGCTTCCAAGACTTCCCGGATCGCCATCCGGCATGGGCCACGAAAGCAAAATGTCGGGTGGTCTAAAAAACTCTCGAAAACCTAGATGATTCCTTGGAGTCTAAGAAATGTTGATAGTCAAAGCAGGGTCGTCTCTGTTTGTATTTGAATTCATACAAGGTAATACATTTTTGTTCATAATAATATTAATTAGAAGTGTATTTGATTTTTATGTTATAGATATTTTTAAAGTACTTTTAACTAATGATTTCTCAATACATCGTTAAAATGGCTTTACTGAGACGTAACAGCACATTAAGTTTTCAGAAATATTAATAAATAATTATCCATTCTGACCACTTCCATAAACAAATGTTTCAATTTCGATTGAAATATCAAAATTTTATAATTTTAAAAAGTAATAACTTTCTCCCTTTACCTATGGTATCTGAAAATTAAAATAAAGGTTTTAATTGTAAAGCAAAAATGCTAAATTATTTTACAAACGAAGGTGCCTAAAAATTGTAAACTTTTCCGCATGGATGCAGTTAGATTTAGTACCGCGAGCAAGTTGGCTGTCGAGCAAACGAATGGCGAGCAATTGTTTCGGCGAACATCTTTTCCGGCGAGCAAAACATCAATCAGTGCCGAGCAAATGGCCTAGAACCGAGTGCTGTTTCATGCACAAGTGTTTCATTCATGATACAACCTAACTGGTACATGTTAGAAATGCGAACATGTTACGGAACGAAAAGTCGTTTTCTTGTAATATTTTAAAACGTAGAAAATTCGAAAAATGATTGCCGCATGCCGCAACCATGTATATCTATTTGGAAGAAAGAAGAAAAAACCTTTACCTTAAAAATTATCAACGTATAACCAATCATAAAACTTGCTAATGTACCGCCCAGCTGATAAGATATTCTGTCAATTGTAACCACTTGCAAAACCTATGCATTGTGACAAACTAGTAGTCAGTATGGACAGTTGAAATGCGAAAGAAAGTTAAAAGAGAAAATCTTGAACCACAGTAGTTGTTTCAACCTTTAAAAACAGTCACATAAATCTTTCAAATCCAACAACTTTCAAAGTATATTATTTTGGTGGACTGCACATTTAAGCAGTGTTTTTTTTGTTCATTCTCTTAAGGCACTGCAGCCACTGTGGCTTGGCTAAATTTAACACGTTGACTACCGCCGAGTAATTTTGGATTTTCATGCGTACCCAAAGGGTATTATTAATAATTAACTTCTATATTTCTACGACTATGATACTTAGAAGCTACATGAAACTGTTTTCTTTTTTTTTTCTAATTTTGACGCTAACTTGTCAACTAGTAGTCATCGGGGTACACTAATAATGTTTTACGGCAAAACCCCGAGGGCTAGTTTATTTGCCATCAGCCTATTTTATTCCAAAGTTAAGAAGATGAAGTATTATACTTCAAAATATTATTTATTGATATAAAATAAAAGCAAGAACACACATAGAAAACACAAATCGAATTAAAATATTTAAAAAATTGCAGAACATGTACAAAACTGTAAATTATAGTGCTACTGTCACAAAACTTTGCTATGATTTCTTGAAGCAAGGATGAACACAAAGTGTTGGAGACCCCGAGCACAAACAGCACAAACAGCGTGCTGCACTTTCTCCTTACCGCTCTATTCTTCTCGGCATTAAGAATAAGTTCCAAATAACGTTGGATAATTATCTGTTCACCAGCTGAGACCTGGGGAGTGTAGATTTTGTCGTTAGTACCTATAAGGGACATATAGGACTTCAATTGTTGACTTGGTGAAGGACTTATCTCCAGAGATATTCGTTAGTCAATGCTTACTTTAGTGCAAGTTTGTACTGAAAATGCTAGCTTAGTTGGCAATACGTATTTAGGTGTTCTAAGTATCGTGGTGGCAGAGGGTTCTTCCAAAGTTAGTAAAGGAGCCAATTATCTTGTCTCTGAATTTTAACAAGCATTTGTCGCTCTTCACTTAAGATTTCGGTAATAGGCATTTGATACACATATATCAAGAAGACGGAAAAATATCCCTACCAACGAATAGTCTTCCTGGGGGTGGAATAATATACTCAGTTACATGTAAATCGCAACACCAAGAAGGGGTAGGAATTTCTTTATCAAAATTGGCAGAAACGTTTAACTACTAAAAGGTAGCAATTGATTAAAACGTCAATCATATGGATCAAGTGATAATAGCTTTTCTGACAGTTCTTTCAGTTTTTTCTAACAATTTTATCAGGTGTATGTTTTGCGAGATTTTGTTCAGTTCTTTATTGTTTTCCCTTTTGATCGTTTGATTTGAGGGTGTGATCATGCCTAGAGAGCGCCAACGTGAAAATTACCGGCAATTAAGCGAGTTCGACAGAGGTCGTATTGTTGGTTTGCGCGAAGGTGGTTTTTCGTTCAGAGAAATTGCAAATCGCCTGAACCGGAACCAATCCACCATCATGCGCTAATATCAGGCATGGACTGGGGAGGGTCAGAAACGTCGCAGAAGAGGAACCGGGGAGCGAAGAAGAACAAATGAGGTGCAGGACCGCCATCTTCGATTTATGGCAACAAGAGACCGATTCTCCAGTACCAGATCAATTGCCGATCAATGGTTAGCTAACCAACGTCGTCCTGTAATCCTTCGAAAGTTTTACCTTAGAATCAGAGCTTTCGGCTTGCAATATATCTACTACTAACGGCCCAACGCCGACAGCAACGTTTGGAGCGGTGTAGGTTGCAACTGCACTGGAACCTAGAGTGGCATAGGGTGGTGTTCAGTGATGTGCACCAAACTGTGGGGATTATGGTATGGGGTGTTATGGGAGTAGGTCCCGTTTGTTATTCATCCGAGGTAATATGCACGCCCAGCGATATGTGGATGAGGTGGTAGAACCCCATATTCTTCCATTTCTTCAGCAGTTGGAAGACGCACTTTTTCAGCAGTATAATGCCCGTCTCCATATTGCAAGACGTTCTATGGACCGATTTGCAGAGGATAATGTCAATCTCTTGCCATGGCCACCCCGATCTCCCGATCTTTCGCCCATCGAGCATGTTTTGGACATTATGGGGAGAAGACTGAGGGACTTGCTGCGTCTTCCGTAGACGCAGCAAGTTCTACAGCGCGAATTACGGTTGCTTGGAACACAATACCTCAAAAGGAAATCCACCATCTGCTAGAATCGATGCCACGAAGAGTGGGGGAGTGTGTAACCAATAGGAGGGGACCAACCCATTATTAATAAAAATTATGTTTATATTTTGTTCATTTCTTTAAAATTTTAATCAATTGCTACCTTTCCGTAGTTAAACGTTTCTGCCAAGTTTGGTTAAAAGTTTCCTACCCCTTCCTGGTGTTGCGATTTCCATGTCACTGAGTATATAACATTATTTGATAGGAGCGGTCTATACCTCACATAATTTTATTATAGCCAACAACACAATATATAAAAACATAAAATATACAGCCTTTACACTTCAGGCACTGAAAGACTAGTTAACACAGCGGTTCTCAAACTTTCGTATTTCGTGGCCCCCTTGTAATAATTACCTTGAATAATTCTGCGCCCCATGCATAATATAAGATCGATGAGAATAGCCCAGTACGCAGGAACTTCCTTAACTCGAAGCAGGCACATATTAGTCATTAGATCTATGCCTTAGAATTGTATTATTTTAATTTGAGTTATAATGCTTTCGTTGTGATAAAAATGTAAAAAATTAATTCTGTTGTCTTGTCCATTTATTCGACGCACCCTCTGTACAGCTTTACCCCCTCCCCCCCCAGGGGGGCGCGCCCCTCTGTTTGAGAATCGCTTAGTTAACACGTTACATATTTTGCAGACTGCAAGCCAATGACAATCGCAATGTCTCTGAAAACACTGCGTAGAGCCAAACCCCACAATAATCCAGAATTAGTATAATTGAATATTAGTTATGGCTATTATTCTAGTCTTGAGGCACTAGGCATAACCGTTTAGACTACTTAACTAGTAGTTGTTAATCAAGATGTTAAACAGTTACTTATTTTTGAAAACAAAATTATCTGTATTGCATAACTACAGTAATCTCCTTAAATATATAAATATTTTCGTGAGTATTGACGTAGTCGCTGTTTTTCTTGTCTTATTTTATTTGGAAACCTATAATCTTACATTTCCTGGGACTTACAAGCATTCTATGACTATCTTACATTAACCAATAGTTTTTAAAACTTAGAGAAACCTTATTTTCTTATTATTATTTTAAAAAATCTATATATAATATAACATCAGAAAATCGGTTATGCACTTTAAACTAACGGATACTGCTTTGATATCTTCGTACTCGAACACGTAAATTTCCATTTGTAAACCTAAAAGAATCGATTTTAAATACGCAACTCTAGTTTGATTATCTAAAAGTATCTTATCGGACATGTCCGTCCAAAATAGCAATAATCAATAATCAGCCACAGAAACATTACACTTGAAGTACCTTGTACACAGACTTTATACTTTAAACATCCATAAACTTTTATCTATATTTAGATAAACTCGGTTTTAAACAGTAACCTTAGTGGGTACGTGGTAACATAATCGATATCAAGCAACGTAATCTTTTTACGTGTCATACTACTCAGATGATCTACACCAATAATAGGCTCGGTTTGTAGTGAAAAAACTGTTAAATTCGTACTGTTGACAAATACATTTTAAAAAATTTTTACTAGTTTGAAGTTAAATAGCCTAGAGGGTTCCTTTGCAATTTTTTTGGTTGAATTATATAATGTAGATGCTGATTCTGCAAACATACCGTAACCGCTCGTTGTATTGTTCTAACGCCCGGTGTTTCAGTTATGCCTAACAAAATGAAAATTAATTGCGTCGTTCCAAGCTTCCACCTACAGTAATCAATACCGGATGAGTTTTTAACTAGGTCCCGATTTTGTGGAACATACCGTGTACGGTATTATTTTCTCATAGGTGGTCTTTGTAGACGATAATTAAGTTTGTGATGAGTTCCCATCACACCAAAGCTGAGTCCATTAGGGACCACTTTGTTTTCCTACCATCTCTCTCAGGATATTTTATTAACTTACATTTAGCTTAATTTAGCAACCCTATGTGTTCACTAACTGCATTAAATGTGCATTACCCAAGCTGTAAACTAGAAGTAGCTGCTCTTGCACTTTCAATAAAAATCCTTCCCTGCGGTGCTACAAGTAGTCATGAACGTGAATACTAAACGCAACCATTGACCTAGCGAAACAGCATATACACGCCAGGTGCTATTAATTATTAACATTACTGTAATTATATTCCTCTTTAGGGTTGACCTAACTTCCAACGTTATTATTCAAGAAAAATAATGCAGTTGTAAAAGTTGCTTGAGTCATTGGGAGCTATAGGATACCAGATAATTTAAGAGCACAGAAAAGATTGACTAAATTTTACCTTTCCTACACCGTAGCTATAGTTTTGTAAAAGAATGACCTAGAAAGCTCAATATAGCAGTCTAAACACTAACTAAATCATAAACTATATCCGTTCTGCTGACTTAGTTTCTGTGATGGAAAGTGTTGTTATACATATAAACGGATATTTCACTACAGTTGTATGTTGACGGAAATATATTATTGATTTTTATAAGTGTTATAAATATAATGGGTAGTAAATGATTAAGTTAGACGCTAGAGTAGCTCAGTGGTAAGAGAGTCAGGCTTTGGATGTAATATTCCAAATGCTTCCCGGTACGAATCACTTCAGCTTTCGTAAATTTTTGTAATTCCCTGAGCCGTAAGTACTGGGTCACCATTTATCATTGGGCATCAAATTAATGGCACAAGGCAAAACCACACAAATAAACATTCACACAGCAGGTAGGTTATGCATGCTTACACAACCCTGCGCAAGCGGTTTACGCAATACCGACTGTGGTGTTTAGAACTATCTTGCAATTTTCTTAATGAAAATGTGCACTACCTAAATCGTATCAATAAGGAGTTGCCCAAATCATGCAGCTTCTTGTATGTTTAAAACTTCATTCTAAAGGTGAGTTTCAGTTTATTGAAATAAAAAGCATGTACAGGGCTTGGGCAATTTCTAAATTTAACCTTAGGTAGCTGCAAACTTAGTTTTCTGTAAATACAATATACTTAATAGATTAATAATGTGACTGAAAATAAGCCTTTTCTACTGCCACCTTTGCTTATTATCATCTTATTGTAAACTTCTGCTTCATAAGAACATAACAGAAATCATCCAATATCAATATTTATCTAATTTTCTTAAAATCGGAACAACAAATTTACTTTGTCGTATAGTATATGCATTGTCCTTTACATTGGCTGCAACTCTCTTGCCAGCGTTCAAGTAACCGTCCATATTATAGAAAGAACAGGAAATAATATATGGTTTAGAGGCGTGAAAGTTTTCATTCAATTTTAAACTGCTAGATAGTTTTAGGATTCCCTTAAACATTCAAGTAATATCTGAACAGTCAGATAATTCTGCGAAAACGAGAACTTAAAGGCGTCAGTAGGTATTCGGTAATTAATTCGAAGCTGCAGGAATAGTTCTAGATACGGTACAACTGGTCAAAAATATTATCATCTTTGAAGAATGATTTTGCTGTTAAATTATTTAGGATATCACAAAACTAGCTTGTGATATCCGTTACTATTGATATTTGTTTTCACTTCATTTTATTTGAATTTTTTTATCTGTATTTAATAATTTTTTTAATTGTAATTTATTTATCATTAATTAAATTATCAAATATAAAAATAAAACAGAAATAGTGTAAATGTGCTTTGTTATTTCCGTTTGAACCCTATAAAAAAAGTATCAAAAGCAAATTTATTACATCATAACTCTCCGAATCGTTTTGTAAAATGCAAAGAAATTGCCTTTGTATTTTTATTTCAAAATAAGATTTTTTTGAAAACGGCGACGTAGATTCTATGCATGATTATTTTCTTGTTTGTGGTAAGGATCACATAGTGCCTTCCTGAAATCCACTACTTTTTACCCATTGTACGAGGTGTGTTCAATTGAAACCCTTCTTCCTTCCTTCTTCCGTTTTATTGCTTGATGAAGCTTGTTCAAAGTTTTATTGTACAGATTTGCCCCTTCCTTAAACTCTATCAACAAGGATCCTTCATGGTCGAAAAAAATATTAACATCACTCTGCCTGCAGAAGGTTGTGCTTTAAACTTCTTCAGTGGTGGTGAACTTGAATGTTTTCATTGCATCGACGATAACTTACTGCTTGTAGTAATGGCACCAAGTTTCGTCACCAGCAACTAATGACAGAAGAAAGGCATCACCATTTTGCCTATAGTCTGTGAGGTGTTGCAGAGATAAGCCCATTCGCAAGAATTTTTGTTCATTAGACAAGAGATGAGGAATCCACTGCGAACAAGCATTGCTGTAACCCAGATTACGAACAATACTATGGACAGATCCTACACTGGCATCAACAATTTCTGTTATTTTTCTAATTGACATTCGACGATTTTCTCTAATAGGGCCTTCCACACATGCCATATTCTTTTCTGTTCCAACAGCACACTTTGCACCTGGTCGCGGCACATCCATAGTCCCCTCTTTTCCATTCTTATATTTTCGGCACCATTCCTTCACAGTTGGGTATTCGCGTATGAATCTGCAATGGCAGCACACCCTCAGCGCATAAAAATTGTAGGACCGCTGATCAAACTTGGACAGAATTTCAACAACAAACGCCATCTCAAAATCGAAGTTTTAAAAGTCAGAATCAAATTCAAACGTCAGAAACGTATTGGTGTGTTGCTTACAAACACTATTAACATTAACAAACATTATTTGAATTAATGCATTTGTTTTCAAGGATAAGTTGATCAAAGATGGGTTTCAGTTGAACAAGCCTCGTAGTACGACACATGGGTAAAACTAAAATGCTTTGCAATTATTTCGCTAATTTTGTTCTTCTTTATTTGTATTTTTCCTCATATCTTGATGCAATCGTTTTTCCACCGTTGTTTTGACTGGCCTCTTCTTTTTTTTGTGGTTTTCAGTCTAATATTCTTACCGGCCATCTTTGTTCTTACATGCTCCACGTGTCCGTACCATATCAGTTTCTATATATAATCAGAACCCTTATACCTTGCGGTGTCGGGTATCCATATCAGTTTCTTTTGCTTTATTTTCTCTGATACGCGCTTAAATCAACCCATTTGTCTCTTGTCTCTGTGTTTTAAACATGGGTAATTCTCGATACTCCGCATCCTGTCTTAAGTAGTCTATTTCTACTTGGTTGCAGTCCACTTCTCTCTTCCATACAGTAATATACTTATAATAATGCAGTCTAAAATCCCGACGTTAGTCTTGTTAGCAATATCTTCCGACTATAGAATCGAACTTAAGTTTTTCGGTAGCTTGTTTTTCCTGTAAAAATCTACTACTTATATTATTCTTAGTGTTACTTTCTGTAAATGTTACAGTTCCCAAATATTTATATCATTCACAGGCATTTATTAGATAACCATTGATATTGAGGTCGTTGGTTTCTCCTCCTTTTGACCATATATTTTTTTAGTAATTTCCTTTCAGTCCGCTTTCTTCATAAGCATGTACTAACTTCCTGAGCATGTATTCTTCATCGTATCCATCTCCAGCAATTACTGCTTGCAAACGAAACTGTATATAAATATTCACTCATTCAACATACATATTAACTTTCCTTAAAAACGAATGTACAGAAAAGGGTATGTGAAGACCTAGGTACTAAACCACCCAGATAAAGATGATAGGATTCTCTAAGTTGGGATAATGGAAAGAGATTTGAAGTGATATACAATGATCTACGTATGTATAGAATGCTGTGAATCAGCTGTGACTTTCCGACGGTATGCAGTCCAACAAGATCATATTTTGTAAATGTAAAGGTGAATATTCTTAAAGTTGAATGTTTACATACAGTTTACTCGTGTAAATTAGCACGAGGCAGTGTGATCTTCATAAAAAGTCGCTCCAGCTTTCTTTTGATGGGGCTACTAAAACAAATACGCAAAGTTTTTATATAAGTACGGCGCTCCCTCATTTGTCGTTGTTAAATGACAGAAATTACAGCGCTTAAGTATGAGTATTAACTTTTAGTCTAGTGTCTGTAAATTCCCCAAATGGAAACCATTTGTAATTACGCTACGTAATGTTGCACTTTGCCAAACATCACGCTATTATTAATAATAATTGATATGCCGATCTTATAGATCTAGTGATACAAATTTTAAGGCTTTGGTCGTACTATATTGCATTCCATTCGTGGTTTGTTTACCAGTACCCAACTTTACTTTAGACAGTCTGAGTTCATAATTTCTTGCTGAAGCTGGCAACCTAATTCCCGAAACATGTAGTTAGAAATTCTAAATCCTGTGGCGGAAAAAGCTTTTGTAGAGGAAGTATGAAAAGATGGAGATGAACTTGCAGGCGCGTAGTTAGAATATTAGTATTGCTTGGGCTAATGATAGTCCAAAAAACATTTGAGTGGGTTTCCGTAAACTAAAAAAAATAAAATTTTGCCAATTTATTGTACAACAATTCTGCTTTTCTTATGAGAGCCATCAAATTTGTTAATTATGTAGTATGTATTTGAAATATTTGTTAGATAATTAATTGTACCATAAGTAATTTTATTGGGTATGTATGGTGTTCGAGGGGGTATTGATAAGTACTTAGCCTACCATATAAAACGCCACAATATTTCAAAACAAAATTTTATTTATTCAACATAATCTCCTTTAAGACTTATACATTTAACAGAACGTTCATAATGTAATTCTAAGCCATCAAAAAAATCTTTGTCTTGGTCTGCAAATCTCTCCACAACGGCACATATTGCTTCCTCATTTGTCGAAAATTTTTTACCTTTCAAATGTTTTTTGAGTTTTGGGAAGAAATAATAGTCTGACGGTGCTAAATCCGAAGAATAGGGTGGGTGGTCAACCAATTCAAGACCAATATCATCAATTTTTACTTTCCCATACCTTATCGGTATAGGGTAAGTATTGAATTCATGAAAATTTTCGAAATCGAGATTTTAACGGAAATATCCGTTTTGGGTATCTAGGAACCCAAAAAAGTGGTTTTTAAAAAATGTCTGTCTGTGGGTGGGTATGTACGTATGTACGTATGTGACGCTCCTACAGCCGAAAGTATTGCTCCGATTTTGATGCGCTTTGGAATGCGGGGGTGTATCGAAAATTCATCGAAAAAATAAGCTTTTCAAAAAAATCCGAAACCGGAAGCGGAAGTTACGCATGTTTTTTTGGTATCACTTTTTTCGTGATTACAATTTTGAAACTTTTATCGCGGATAACGGTAGAGGGTCTTAAGACAAATCTGTTAGTTTTTTGCCGAACTCGCATAGCTTTAAACTGAAAGGCGCTATGATTTTTTGAAAATTTTGAGTTTAACGCCCAATTACTCGAAAACGGATGAATCGATTCAAATGATTTTTATTTTCTGAATAGTATATGAAGGGTAAAATGAGGTGATATAAAAAGTTTTTTGAAAAATTGTAAGGGGCCTAAATTACGAATTTTCAAAATTTTGGAAACTTTCAAAAAATTATTTCTCAAAAACTGCTCCAAAGGAATTTTTTTAAACTTCATATGTCGAGAGACCTCGCAAGGGGCTATCGATATGTTTTTTGAAGAACTCCGTAATTTTCCTGTGGCGCCCTCTACGAAGCTTGGAAGTTTGAAACTTCAAACTCCTTTAATTAATAAACGAAAAAAGATAGGAAGCTGGGGTTTTCACTGAATCGCTCAGTACGTAATGGAGCATATGAATATAATATAAAGAAATAATACAATCGTGGATATATGTAAGCGCACCGGCCCCCACCCCCCTCTTTTTTAGAAAAATATTTTTTTTATTCTAACGGTTGTTATTTGTTTGCGTCAAAGAATCTTTTTCCGCGAAAATAAAAAAATCGATCTTTTATGCCCTACAAAATATAATTTC
>JABXWE010013562.1:0-23331 GCA_014611495.1 Limonius californicus
GGTGCGGAAGGAAAATTTGATACCATCGTTAAAATAATGAAATTAAAATAATGCACTGAATTACATGCGAATTTCTTTCTGTGTTTATCTTGGTGGTTGGGTGGGCACGTGCCCTTGTGCCCTTTAGTACAAGCCGACACTGTAATTGTGAACGAAATAATACACAGTGTCAACGAAGTTAATGGAGGATATAGAATGGGGCAAAACGCGTTAAAATAAAAGGCGTCCCATTTTGTACTTCGGGCTTTAGTTTCGAATGTAAAAAGAACAAAGCCCAAAACAAACGCAATTTAATTAGAAAAGTGGTTCTCGGACCTTATTCTTAAGTACTTCCTATCAGCAATCAATAATGGTATCAAAGTAAGTATTTTTAGTATTCAAGATAGTTATCAAACAATTTGTTTGAATTAAGTCCGCAGTCATGAACTTGCTTTATCCTACATAAAGTGCTTGTAGCATGCACAAGGACAGTCCATTTCTTTAGATTAAAGATGATAATTTGCTCGCATCCATCTAATTTAGATACCAAGAAGATCACAGAAACAAATAGGTGTTAACAAGAGATCCACTTGGCTTGGAACTTGGGACAAAGTATTTGGGACCGTGAACGTTTACAACTGTTAATGATATTTCATTTAATAAACTATTCATCATTGTTATTTTAATATTTTACGAGTAGCATTAAATGCAGGCAACTAATTTCACAAGCACCACAAGTTCAGAATTGCTATATATCTTTATTTTTCATTTACTTACACTATCGCCCCTAACCCCCGGAACCGCTTTCGCATTACATCAGGGAGGTGCGGGCGTCCCTTACACTCTAAACATTCATGTAACGTGCACCCTAAACTTAACTAAGCGAAATGTCGTCGCTTCAGCCGAGATTCAAAACCACAGCCGATCGACTGCATTTCACTGCGACCTCGAGTAGTAGCGCGTATTCGCACTGCTCCATCGGAGTCCCTAGAATGACTATATTTGGAACAGAAGTAAAATTGTTTTTTTGTAGATGTTTATGCGAAAGCATCGATAAAGTTATTTACAATATCTGAGCCGTCGTAGTTTTCCAGGTATATTACGCTATCAACTTGCAAGCCATGCCTAATTTCCTGTGGGTTCATTAAAAAGCTTCCGTTTTTTGTTTACCTACAGAATCTCGTATAAGTGAAGTTACAAAGACAACCATTTTTTAATGAACTCACAAACGATTATCATCAGGATTTGAAAAACTATAGGGTACAGTTACAGTTCTAAAACTAAAAGGATCATGCATGCAGTTTTGATAAATTTTATGGAAATCTACGCATGTTCAGAAAAAGTGACTTGTATTGTAATTCTTAAGTAAATAGCCGTGGAGAGATATACACCTTTTCAAACTACAATTTAATACAGTAAATGATATAACTTTTCCTATTCATTAAAACATCAGTCTTTTCATTTAGAAACCTGTTTATGGCTAAGCTTGTAATTGTAACAAAAATCTAGATTATTGTGTCTACATTACATTTGATCAAATCGACGAACTTAAAACATGATTACTAAAATACTTTTATTTACAATACTAAAATTATAAATAAATCCTAATTTACGATACACAACACTACAAAAAAAAATATAACGTAAATTTCTATTTGCTTTATTATTCTAAGTTAACGAATATTCTATACAATCTTCTCCGCATTTAACCAAACTCCGCCTTGAACGGCCAAAGTAAAGGACTTGGGATCTATAACCAAAGGTATTTGGGTTTTGGAATTTAGAGAGAACTTGTAATTCTTGAGCAACACTGTTAGGGCAACTTTGGTTTGCATTAAACCAAATCGCAGACCTGCAAAGAAACAATTTCAAAATGTATAATTCCCACCAAACTGTCTATTCCAATACAGATGTCTCTTGCTTACCAATACAAGCCCGCGGACCTTCCCCAAAGGGCAACCAAGTGAACGGGTGCCGCTGGGCTTTGTTTTCTGGGGAGAATCTTTCGGGGTCGAACTTGTCCGGATCGGGATAATACTCGGGGTCGTGTTGAATTCCCATAATTGGTATCCACACTTGATCACCTTTTCTTAAAACTACGTCGGAATCCGGAATGGTGTATTCTTGAGTACATTCTCGGTCAAGAACTGGTACTGGGGGATATTTGCGGAGGGTTTCTGAAATCAAAATGTTTTAGGTTTAAAACGGCAATCTGAGTATAAATAATTACCATTAATGCATTTATCCATATAGGACATTTCCATTAATGCACTATAGGTAATTTTTCCGTCGTGTTTCTCCAAAATTTGATTAATTTCATCCCTTAGCTTATCCTGCACGTCGTGGTTAGCTACGAGTTCGTAAAAGCAAAACGTTAAGGTTATGGATGAAGTTTCAAATCCCGCCAAGAAGAAGACAAAGGCTTGTGCTGCAATTTCTTCGGTGGTTAGAGTTTTCCCAACTTCTGATTCTTTGGTATTTCCGTTAGCTACATTAACTCTTTTCAAATCACCAGCACTTTCTTCGTCTTTAATTTTTACATCATTCTTTAGCTGTATCAGCAAATGCATGAAATCTTTTCTAATCACAGAATTTTTTTCTCGGTAATCGACGGTCTGCTTGACGGCATTCATGAAAAATTTAGAGACTTCGCTGTTGGTGACGGGAATTCTAAAGAAATACAGTAGTTCTGGGAAAGATAACGCCGCAAAGTTCTTTATAAGATCTACTATGGTGAAATCAAAAACTTTCTTTCCGATTCTTCTGAATTCTGCGTCAGGGTTCTTCAAACTATTGCATTCAATGCCAAACGCACATGACCCTATGATATCTGTTGTGAATCTCCCAACAATTTCTTTAATATCAATATTTTCTTTCCGACTTACCATGTCGTCCATCAAGTTGACCAGGTCATCTGAGCAATCCACTAGAGTCTGGAACATCATCTTCATTTTGCCAGAAGTAAATGTGGGGGTCAGCTTAGTTCTTAAGTTTTTCCATTTCAATCCTTTCAAAGAAAACAAATGACCACTTAACGGATCAATTTCTTCGTGAACATATCCGGCATGGTCGGTAAAGTGGAAGAAATCTTTCGTCATTATTGTTTTAATTAGGTCGGGATCCATTAGAATTAAGAGAGGCTTTAGTGAAAAGTAGTAGCCGCAAAAGTTTCGACCCTTTATCCTCATTTCAAGGTAGGCCTTTTTCACGCCGACTCCAAAGGTGTCCTTTCGCAGAAACAATTTTGCTGCATTTCCAAACGGAAAACTGACAGGTGGAGTTCGCACATTTTTACGACTCCAGTAGCTAAAGTTCCACTTGAAATATGCTATAGTCACTGCAAGAATTGACACAAACACTGCAAAGATGTCTGTGTAAATATTTCCTGTAAATATCACCATCGCTGTTAAAGTTTACTCTCAACCAGATTACTTCTTGGCCGAATATGTACTTTATCCGAAAGCAATGTGCTTAGATAAGAATGCGTGTGTGAGATTAGATAATAGACTTTGGCAACTCATTGTGGCTCGTTTTTCTTTGTAAACAATACTTGAAAACTTGATAGAATACGGAATCATAAGTATGTTGATAGAAAACGGGTACAACTTGTTTGGAAACCTTTTTATTAACTTTTACAGCTGCTGATGCTAATAATGCTTTTCTTTAGGAAGGAAACCTGATCAGAAAAAGCAGTAATTAAGTTAAATCAAATTAATTTAGATCTAGCGTAGAGAGCAATCAAATGTAATAGATTTAATGCATAAGAATCCGCTTTTTGTTAACCTTCGGTTTAGTGAACTAAGATTAACATTAAGTAAGTAATTCTATAGGAAGTTTTGCTTAGTTATTCAGTTACACTTTGTATATACAAGCATTTCTTTTAAATAACGAATCTAGGAACAAAAACCTAAGGCAAAAAACCTACGGAAAAAATACCTAGGAAAAAATACCTAATGAAAAAATTGTCCAAAATTATATAGTAGAAAGTCAAAATATTATGGAAAATATTTATTAAATACTAGTTATAGTCTACAGAAATATTAATAGGTAATATACAAAAATAATTACGATTATATCTATCTAAATCGAATTGTATGTCCGACGGCCCTAATAAATTCTTGTAATGTTGGGCTACCTTCCACATATTTTTCACAGTGTCTTTAAATGATTTTGCATATTCTCATACAAGGGCAATTTCCTCTTTTTGTTCAAAAAGTATGTGTCTTCAGAAAATCTGATTTGTTCAATTTAATTAAATTATATTACCTTCAATGATGAGATTTCGCAAATAATCTGGATCTTTTGGATTATTTTTATTTCTTTGATTCCGCTAAGTTCACTTTGCAGATTCTTCTGTAGGCATACGTGCTTTTGTTGCATCCTCCAGTGTAGAGACAGCTTCCCCAAAAATTTGAACAGGATTGATTTCAACACTTCTGGCTTTTGTCTCCATTGTTTCTACACATTTAATCACTTTAACTCCTACTGCGTCTACTGGATGGTTGTGATTGTTCGCAATTACATGATTTGTCATGTCGAGCGAGGTCTTCAGAATTGCGTAACACTTCAGAGACCCGCGTTTTGAACACCGCCACCTAATAAACTCGCAACATTCAACATCTACAGTATACGTGTAGCCATGTAGACATAATTTATTTTTACTCTTATTCGACGTAATAATTTCCATGGCGCACAGGAGACAAATATTTTTTCCTTAGGTATTGTTTCCGGTTATGTAAATAACTGGTATATTATTACGCCCAATATTTTTTTTTCTCGCTCATTCATACTACCGTTCTCCCCCCGGGACCGCTTTCGCATTACTTCAGGGGGGTGCGGGCGTCCCTTACATACTAAACATTCATGCAACATGCACCCTAAACTTAACTAAGCAAATGCGGTCGCCCCAGTCGGGATTCGATCGCCCCAACGGAGCGACTGCATTTCCTGTGACCTCGAGTGGCCAATGCGTTCTCGCACTAGACCATCGCGATCCCATTACGTCCAATATTATATTTTCGCTAATTAAAAATAAATGGAATCTTCAGTAATCAGATGGCAATTGATGTAACAATAATCCATAATTTCTAACCCATTCAAACGACTAAAATATTTTGTATGTTTTCGCTAATAATCTCTGTATTGTACCACTTAACATGATCTGAAAAGTTATTAAATATAATAATTTTCGGAGTACCGATAGCAAACAGCTAAAACTCAATGGTCGTTGTTTTGTCCAATGTTTTTTAAATATAATTTTTGGTGATTTAGAATCTGTTATTTATGATCGGTAAGTATATATTGTTATAATAGACTAAACTAAATACGTATTTACTGATATCAATCATTTGTTAGTGCAATGAATTTGCACATTCTGGTAACATTTAATATGTTATCAATTCCTACAATTAAATGATCAAAAATGACTTGATTATTTGCTAAGTTTATTATTTTTAGAAATCAAGTAAAATACACATACTCGCCCCTTGGGGCAACCACAGATTTAAAAATGTTATCTAAAATGCCTTTTCATAATTTGTTGAGGCAAGATAATGATCTGTGCTAAACAGAATGTTTGACACACTTACACAAATATCCAGTACCATTACTCGTGCATTATCTAATGGGGAACAAAAGTCAAAGTAGGTACCGTTAAAGATAGTCTTGGAATTTTAAAGTCTTGTCTTAGATTAATCTATAATTATAAAGATGTAAACATTATAAAAAGTTTTAACTTCCATACATTAATAACTGACAGTTTACATTTCAAATTTTATTATGTTATTTATTTAATTAATGGATTAATGGATTGGAACGGAAATTATTACAATTACATATTACAACACTTTGAATTTAAAGATGTTAACAGTGGAATATAAAATTTTCATATGAGAATCTTATTTTCCTAATGGTACAAAAAATGAAAATTAAGAATGGCAATATTAATTTCAAAACAGTTTCACAGAATTTCAACAGGATTATCCGAATGATGCTCCAAACTTCACTTATATCAGTTTCTATCAAGCTGCCAAGATTACTGTGAACAATTTCAGAGAATGTGGAAGCGTTGAAAGGAAAGAGAGATCAGGAAGACCTAAGAAAAGAACTGCAGCAGTTATTGATAAAGTTAGGGATATCATGGAAACAATTCCTTCATCAACTTTTACCGCGTGATTTCCAATCTAAAACAAATTATTGCCATTGGTTTTTAAACAACATAAATAATAATGACATATTGGATCTTACATGGTTCAACGATGAAGCCTGGTTTCATCTCAATCAAAATATGATAATATGGGCAACAGATAATCCGCAATTTTATTTCAAATAAACGCTTATTTACTTTACTGCTTAACCTCACTACTTTGAACACAGAATCCTCGAGAAATCAATGTAACCTTGAATATAGTCAATTAAAAATATGAACAAGCACTGATAAAATAAAATGTTAATTTTAAATTTTTTTTAAATAATTAAATAAATAACCTAATAAAAATTGAAATGTCAGTTGTCAATTTTTAATATAATATGACTGTTAAAAATGTATATAATATTTACATCTTCATAATTACAAACTAATCTATACAAGACCTTAAAATCGGAAGGGTGTCGTTGACTTGGGTTTTAATTGCTCTCGCGGTATAAAGGTCCTTCGTGGTCTATTTATTTAATAAAATCATAACTTGAAAATGTATACTTATATGGCATTGTGCAATAACAGACAGTTGATAAGGTACGAATAATCACAAACAAATAACTACACAATAAAACTATGATTGCTAGACACTGATGAGTGGATCATATTTTTCGAAAACTGATCGTTTAATGCAGAGGCTTTAAAACTTGTTCATTGACCAGTCAATATTTACAAAATTATGACAAGGTATTTTGTGGACACATCGGGTTGTATTATTTCCTATTACAGTATGTATATAGATATCAAGCAAGGTGTCAGTTTGAAAACGTACAATATATTATATATCTGCTGGTAAATTAGGTATTAAACTTTTCTAGAAAGCGTTTCCACAACATAGAGTGGGGATCACCATGATGCATAAGGTAACCTTCCCCAATACAAGCCCATAAGCCCTAGGCAAAGACTATATATACCTAGACCTCTAATCATAAAACAAAGGCGATTCTGGCAAATATAGTGTTGCAATACGGATAGTGGTGGCGCTGACGTCGCTTTTCTTGATGACTACTAACAGTAGGACAAAGATGTAGCGAGATGAAAGAATTTGTATGATTGGCTTGGTCAACAGCCGGCAGGTAGCAATAGGGTAACCCAACAGTGCTGCCGGGGTAAAACTAACAATAGCTTTTTTTAAAACAGCATGATACATCTTTAAGGCACTGCAATTTAAACGAGCGCGTTAGCACATTTTGTTTAAAATTACATATTTTTTGTATCCCGTTTCTTCCAGGTTATAAAAAGAGTATTTAGATAGGTCGAGATACACAAATACAATAATATACGTACTTAGTTTTATGAATATTGAATCAAAAGAAATGTTACAGAAACCATCGCATTTAATACAAAATAAGGCTAATCTTATAAATGAGACAAAAAAATTTACAAATGTTACATTATCTATATTATTAAACTTATATACTAGTTAGACTATAAGTACAATAATTTTATTGCAATAAAACGAAAACACGAAATGTTGGCGAAATGGCTGCTTAGCCGGATCTAGATCCCGCAGAATTTGAGACTTCCAAAAATCATATTAAGTTGGAATTAACTAACATAAATATAAATGAACTAGAGAAAGAAACAATTGGCCAAAGGGAGATAATATTTAAATAAAAATTATTTCGATCATACGGCTTTATTGCTCCAAGAATTTGGGCTGGGGTTGTTGTTTTCCACACAAAACAGAACAGAATGCCTGTGAATCTGTTCATTCTCGATTTAACGTGGCCTTTTACGCGACCCACTCGAACATTTACATTTACGAATGTTTTGCCCAATTTTCAAATAGAACTTTATTTTAAAAATTAGAAATATCAACTTCTCAACTAACCCTTACTTGTTGCAGTATCGCGAAGTACTATCACTGGATATTACTTCCTCATGTTATGTATCATATGCCAAACAATTTACTGAATGTTATCCTATCCAGATTGTAAATAGTCAATTAATAAATATGTGAAAAAAAAAAAGAAATATCAATTATCCAAAATTTTTTACTAATTTTTTACTAAAAACAAATAGATGAAAACGATAAGAAACTACTATCCAGATACTTATTGGTTAAACCTATTTGTTATAATTATTTGCTTACTAATTAGTATCTAAATTATTTTTGTTATTATTGACTAATTGTATAATAAAAACATGTTAACCTGTTATGATTTTATTATCTAATTTTCTAGTTTCGTGTACCTTTACCTGTGCTAATCCCTAGGATCGAAACTGGTGGTCGAACAGTCAGTTCGGTTTATAGAGAATTATGGACCGCCCGCCAAGAGGTCTACTTGAAATATGGCCATTAGGAAATCCTTGTGCGTATTGGTGTTATGCAAGTTGCCTACCTACATGTATTTTTCCCAACGCGGTTACGATTACGACCTAATGGCCTTTATTAAATATCACTTTGACCAAGATTACGCAAAAATGCATTACTTTGAAAAAATTCTGAATATATTTTCTGAATCTATTTATGTAAGGAATGGCACGTACGGATTTAGTTTTTCATTTTTTTTTTAAATTAACGTTTATATTTCAGTTAATTAAAATAAACAAATTGCCTAGTAAAAATCATACGGGACACTTTTTTTAAAAAATAAATCCGTACGTGTCTTGCTCTACCAAGAGGCATTACAATAAAATATCAAGCATAACTACAAACTAATTTTGCGTAGTTTTGGACAAAAGTATTTTATTTCTAATGGTAATTTTACTTAATACGGTGGGTTGCCTACCCCCTGTCCTTATCCCCCTTAAGTTACTACACTGTGTTACAGTACAAAAGGCTGTGCAATTTTCGATTTATTTTCAATTCTGTTACAACCATGGTAGTGATCAAATCTAATAAAGGTGGTGAAAAAGTGTGCTTTGGTGGTTATATGTACGTACTACATAAAATATGTTCGGCTTCGATACGTTGGAAATGCTGCAACAGAAGTTCTTTGAAAGTAAGTTTTTTAAAATTAAATACTAATAATTATTGATTTACATAAGAGGTTTATTCTGTAATTTTTAGCCACGGGGTTTATTTTGAATAGTCTATTGCTTCTTGAAATAGTACATACAGGGTGTTTTAAATTTTAATGAACAAAACAGAAATAGTAATAAAGTACGTACTTAATCTGAATTCATGTAATCAACACAATAACTGTACAATTTTCTATTTCTTTGTTTGAATAAGATACTTGAAAGTGACATCAGCCTGCTAATTTTGAAAAATGCAAAACATGAATTAAATATGGTTTCCACTAAAAAAACGTAAGTTTATGTTATAACCAACCCGAAATTAATGACGAATATAAAAAATGGACTATCGCACTGAAATATACGTAAAAAGATCTATAAGAGAGCGTAATACCATTTTTTATATTTCCATTAATAAACGAGTTGTAGCGTCTAATCGAAATGGAGCAAATTTCAATTTTCTCGTATAACTCGAAAACCACCGAACAAATTGAAAATTTAAAACAAACAATATTACTTCTTTAGTGCGGTGGGACACTAATAACAACGTTGGAAAAAGATAATCCAAGGGTTTCGGTAGAACACAACCATTTATCCGATAATACAGAAGTTGCCGTTACACAAGCAGTCCAACAAATGAAGCAGAGGGCAAAGGATACACTGTCGCGACCGATACAACTTTATGCAGAGACGGTTGCAACATTAGATGATGATAATGATATACGATCACGGATGCCATCGGAAGATGCCGCAAAGAGGACGATAAGGAATCAAACACGGAAAAAGTTCCCTTGTGCACCAAACACTCTTCAAGAACTGGTTATAGAAGGTAAATACCTACCTATTTGTATTATTTTTATTTTCGAATTTTCTCAAAATTATTATTTACTAAATTTTAATGTTATCGCAATTTTTACTAGATATACTAAAAAAACCCACTTAATTTGTTGTAGGAGACTGCTGTACAACTGACGAACCCAAACTGGAAAGATTTCTTTTACACGACAACGGCCAAAATGCTGAAGACAGAACAATAATATTTGCAGATGATGCATCCCTTCGTCTTTTAGCGGCATCCCATGTGTGGTACTTGGATGGAAATTTTGCTCTTGCACCACCACATTTCATGCAGCTGTATGTTATTAGAGTACCAGTGCGTGGATTTTTTGTAACTGCGGTATATAGTTTACTGCAACGCAAAACTCAAGAAACTTACGAACATCTGCTCAGAACTGTATTAGATCAATGTGGTGATAGAAACATTATCCCAGAACCTACTATAGTGCATATGGATTTTGAAAAAGCGGCTATGAATGTCAGTTAAAGTTATAATTGGTGAAGAGATCGAGATTAAAGGGTGATTTTACCATTTGTGCCAAAGCACCCATCGTAAAATACAGAACTTGGGGCTAGAGATGACGTACAGGGAAAACGGACCGCTGACTGGGTTTTGTGGCATGCTAGATGGTCTTGCGTTTCTCCCATTGGACGATGTACCCAGGGGTATGGATTATTTAAAGGAAAACACTCCAGAAGGCGCAGAAGATATATTGAATTACTTCGATCAAACGTACGTTACAGGAACTTACCGACGACAGCCCAATGGAAATGAAAATATTCGTATGCGCAATATACCCGCTCCGTATCCCCCGAAAATGTGGAACGTACATGCTGCAACACTAACAGGGGATGATCGTACGAATAATCAAACGGAGGGATGGAATAAGCGTTTTCCAATCTAGTAGGCATCCAACACCCCTCGATTTGGACATTAATCACAAAAATGAGGCAAGAATTAGAGACAGATAGCACCAAGGTTTTACAAAACCAGGCTGGGATTCCAATTAAAAAAAAAGACGTCCACAGTATCAAATCATGCAGAATCAAGTACAAGGATTGTGTCAAAATTATCGAGATGGTGTACGAGATATCCCCGTCTTTCTTCGAGCCATTAGCCACAACAATTAGGCAACGAGCGGATTTGCAACATTAATTTTAAATTTTCTTATTTCTGTATTATTATATAAATAAAATGAATGATAAATCATTAGATTATTTATTTATACACGAAGTTTTGATAGCAGTTGTGTTCAATGTTATTTTTAATCCAATTTTGCTAGTTTCGTTGTGAAAAACCGAGTTGTAAATCTAGTTTTTTATTGTCACTCAATATCTCGGGCTGTTTTTAGCGATTTTTTCCGTGGACTTTTTTTCCGGGGAATTTTTTTCCTGAGACTTTTTTCCAGAGACTTTTTTCCTGGAGACTTTTTTTCGGAGACTTTTTTCCGGGGACTTTTTTTCCTGGAGACTTTTTTCCGGGGACTTTTTTCCGTGACTTTTTTTCCGGAAACTTTTTTTCCTAGATTCGAAGAGATAAACCAAAGGAAATTTTTTCAAAATTAAAATTGATCAATTATAGCTATGTTAATTGTTTACGATTTTAGAGTATACCCAGTCCTTAATGGATTCGTTTTCTTGTAGATATGTAGATAATTCGAAAATCTTCAAAAACTCTGTTAATTAAGAGAAAGTTTTCTGCAATTTTGGTATAAGTCTGATTCAAATATGATAACTTAAATTTCTTCACTTATACAAAGAAATCTTTGTCTATCTATCCCGTCTTTATTCACGGCACATAAAACTACATTTCTAACGTTTCAATCAAAATTTAGACTATAAATTTAATATTTTTTGAACGACCATAATTCAATTATTTGTTAAACTACAACAAATTGCTGGTCTTTGTGTCATTTTGCCGTCTAATCCTACGGCCGGACTGAGGCGGCTTCTTCTTCTTCATCCCAATATATATACAATTTTGTTGATGTTTTAGAAAATTAAGAAATAGATACATATATAGGCCTGAATTGTTCAAATATTACAAAAAAAATTAATAACTAAAATTACAGACAAAAATATTATATTTGAAACAAAACATAAACGAATACAAACAAAAATCTATTTTGCGCTTCTGCTTCGTTAAAAGGACATCTCATCATTTTAAGAATAATATGTAGTTTGAGTAAATTTGTAATTTTGTATCCTAATAGGTATTATGTAAATAATGTAAGCTATTGAAGCAAAATATATTGTAATGTTCCCAGCGCCTAAAAACAGTCAACCAGTTTTACATATATAGGAAAGTTAGTATTTCGAAGTTCGTTCAGACAAGCTGACGCAGTACGGTTTGGAGTTTAAAATTGGGGGGGGGGGGTTTGGAGGTTCGAAAAGGCAGCTTCCCGTAATTAAGAGTGGCTTAAACATTGTCAACCTTACCGGACGTTTATTGTGAATAGTGAATTATTTATTGAAATCGTTGGTCGATTGGAAATTAGTTTTCCGCTTTGCACTTCACGTCACAAAGGAGCTGTTCCCATTGTTGGAGGGAAACAATTCTCCAGGAAATTATTTTCCAATATAGAATTTACTCCGGTAAAGAAGAGTTTGGGATATGCCAAAGTCCATCAACTGGCAAAAAGTCGTTCATCGGGACTTCCAGAAAATGAAGACGCAGTAGAAAAACTCTACATTACTAGGTTGTGCGAAAATTGACAAGCTGTCCTGATCGAGTAACCTTGTGGGATTTTTTCCGAACCGAGTGGACACCTGGATCCATACTGGTGTATGGCCGAGCTGATTGCAGCGGATCAAGGGAAGTGCAACTTTCAAAAACTGTATAAGCGTGTTTTATTGTTCACGATTTCGTGATTAATTATTTAAGAATTAATTTTATTAATTGATTGGGGTCAACCTTTGTGTCATTGGGATTTAATTGAGGTTTAAGTGTATCTAAGGGATATAATTGTAAAATTACATTGTCCAATTTTACGTACAGCAGATATACAGGGTATTCCAATAGGGGTTTGATATTGCGTGGTAAGAATTCACGTTTTAACGATTTAGATCGTTGTTTACGCCCATTTTCGTGAATCGAAGGCCTTCGGAATCGCGGAGATGCGCTAAATATTTGCGATAATATAATTGTATAGCGCAATACCGGTCCCACAAATTGTTTGAATTACCAAGTAAATTTCCGTTGTGTTACGGGAGCGTAACGTAAAATTGGGACGTAATATACTAGTTAAATTATTGTTCTACACAGGAAGGGAAAACTGTGAATGAGTTTTTTTTTTAAGAAAACTGAGTTTGGTTGCAACTTGTGTTTTATTTGACTATGAATTATTTAGATTTAAGTCTACGTAAAGGATAGAGCTCATTATAGTAAAGGTAGGTGATTACTTTTCTTGGAGTCCGACTTCTCATTTACCACCTCGGACGATGCTAGAAAATTACAAGTCGGTGGCGCCTATTAATTAATTGTTTTGAACCTACTCCTTCTTCGATTGGGTTTCCGGGAATCTGGCATCTGTTATTGTGTAATTTGTCTACCTAAACATTGGCGGAGTAATGAGGTTGTTTTTGTAAGTCAAACAATTTTATTTTTGTAATTAGTAAAGGTAAAAGGCGTGACAGTATTAATATTTTTTATTATACATTATATTATATTAAGTATATAAAAAGGTAAGGGAAAACCTAGCTATACAATATAATTAAACGAGAAAGTGGGTAAATACATATATAAAAATTTACGAGAAGAGAGTTAGGGTAAAGAATTATAGTACCACCTACCGTTTACGAGTCAGGATTTCCAGACCTTTTCTGACCCTTATAATAAAGCAACAAGTTTTCGAATTCGGTTGGCCTCTGTGGGTCACGTTTAACGGTAATAGAAATTTTAAGAAACGAAATGACTAAGAAACCTCTGGTTCTCTCAAGTGTTTGTTGAATTTCAGACGTAACGCGTTGACAACACCATAAAAGCATCCGACCCTGGCGCCAACTGCATTTATTTTCCAAAAGCTTCAAGCAAAGGTGACCATTAGTCAGACGTCTAGGTATATATATAGTCGTTGACCTAGGTGCACCAACAAAAAAGAAACACCCACTGTGTGACACGTCATTGGAATTTTTTTTTTTAAGTGAAATACCTTTATTGTTGTTTCTTTGGATTACAATCTGATCATATGTTGATCAATGAGAAATTTTGTTCAAACTTAAATTACTACTACAAAACTCAACCTAAGGTCTTACTCATTAGCAGGTCCTAGACTCTAGTTATTTCAATACACTTAACTAATGTGTACACCAATAGCACTTTACTCTGCTTTTTCACAAACACTTATACCAACTCAAAGGGTTTAGTCCTCTTGAGTCTTCTGACTAACATCGTGTTGTCGAGGAGCTGGATGGCCTCAACATTGACGTGATGAAGTAGTCGCTGCTCATGACTTCTGGCAAGTTTTTCAATGGTTTGGCTAACAGTTTCCATTTCCAAATCTCTATGTAGGTCACTGTTTCTGAAGTACCAGGGAGCGTTAACAATATTCCTTAGTACTTTATTCTGAAAGCGCTGTATGATGTCTATATTAGTCTTTCTGGCACAACCCCACAGCTGGACGCCATATGTCCATACGGGCTTAAGAATCTGTTTATACAATAGTATTTTGTTGTATATTGACAAGGTGGAGTGTCTACCCAAGAGCCAATACATTTTCTTATACTTGAAGCCAAGTTCTTCTCGTTTCTTTTTGATATGGGCCTTCCAGCGCAGCCTAGCATCCAGAGTAATACCCAAATATTTTGCTGTATTAGCATATGGTATTTGTGTATTATTTATACTAATGGGGATATACTGATCATGTTTGTTTGTGAAATTGACATGAACGGATTTAGTTTCGTTTAATTTAATTCGCCAGCGTTTGGTCCAGTCGTTAATTTGATTAGCAGATGTTTGCAGATTTCTTGCTGCTTCTTCGTAGTCTTTGCCTACAGACAAGATGGCCGTGTCGTCTGCAAAGGTGGCTATCGTGCCATACATTAACTCGGGTATGTCACTGGTGTATAATAGGTAAAGAACAGGTCCCAATACACTGCCCTGTGGCACTCCTGCTTTAATTTATTTTATTTCAGAATAAGCATCTTCTTGCTTAATTCTGAAAACTCTATCTGTAATGTATGCTTCCAATACTTGTGTATATTGTCTGGGCAAAAGCTTTCTTAATTTGTACCTAAGTCCCTCGTGCCACACTTTGTCGAAAGCTTGTGCTACATCAAGGAAGATAGTGGAACAAACTTTTCTTTCCTCTAACGACCTTTCGATTATGTCTGTTATCCTGTGAACTTGGTCTATGGTTGAATGTCTTTCCCTGAAGCCAAACTGGTGTAAAGGAATTAGGTTCTTATTTTCTATAATGGGTTTCAACCTTTTAAGGAGTAATTTTTCAAACAACTTTGAAATCACTGGAAGCAAGGAGATTGGTCTATAAGATGAGACTTGATTGACTGGTTTTCCGGGTTTAGGGATCAGCATCACCTCAGCTATTTTCCACATCTTGGGTACATATTTCAGTCGAAACGAAGCATTGATAAGGTACGTTAGTTTGACTATAGCTTTCCTAGGAAGTTGTTTTAGGATTTCCCCGGTGATCAAGTCGAATCCTGGGGCCTTCTTTGGATCAATGTTATCGTTTATTTCAGTTGCAACTTCTTTTGGAGTGGTGGGTCTGATTTCGCCTTCTCCTTGGTTAAAGTTAGGGTTTTCCCAGTCTAATGTGTCTTCACCTTCATTCGGTTGAAATGTTCTTTCGAGGTGTTCAGCAAATCTGTTAGCTTTCTGGCTATTGCTTTTTGCCCAACTCCCATCTGCATTATTTATCAGTGGATTCTGTAGGATCGGTATTTTTAGTTTTTTAGTTGCTCTCCAGAGTGAATAGTCAGTGTTGCTGTCATTTGACAATTCACTTAGATAGTCACTAATCGATTCATTTTTAAATTTTTTAATTTCTCTTTTTAGCTGCTGGGTAGCGTTGTTCAGTGTGGTTTTGTCGGTTGGAGCTCGAGATTGATGCCAGATTCTTCTGAGTCTTCTTTTTTCATAGATGAGCTCTCTTATTTTTCTTGGGTAGTTGTTGCCTTTGGTTCTTGTGCTAATGGTAGGGGTATTATCCCAAGCAGCTTGTTGGATATTTTTAACAAAGGTTTCTGTTTCGTTATCTAGTTGTTCTTCATTTCTTAGAGGAACTGACAAATTGATATTTTCTTCAAGTTGTAATTTGAAGCTGCACCAATCAGTCAGTTTATTAACTAATCTAGGAATTAATTCCTTTTGTATAACACTATCGTTGAGCGTGAGAAGAATGGGAGAGTGATCCGAGTTCATGTCCCAGGATTCTTCAACATGCATGTAGTTCACGGAAACATTTCGAGTTATATAGAAATCAATTAAGTCTGGGATTTTCTGTGGGTCTGTAGGCCAGTATGTCGGTTTTCCACTTGATAGTATTTCACATTTTAGTTGTTTGGCTGCTTCCAAGAGTTCTTTTCCCTTGGTGGCTGTTAATCTAGATCCCCAGTAGGTATGTTTGGCGTTGTAGTCCCCTCCTATTATGAATCTCCGACCATGACTGTTCAAAAAATCGAGATATTGGTCTTTTTTGAGAGCATGTCTTGGAGGGCAGTACACTGCTGCAATTATGATCTCATATTCTCTAGTTTTGACATTAACGGCGGTAGCTTGAAATTCCATTGTTTTATATCCCATTTCTTGATGATGCTTAATCGACTCCTTTATTATGATTGCACTGCCTCCTTTGGCTGCATTTTCAGGGTGTATAGTATGGTATACTTTATATCCCTTGAATCTAATGAAGGATTCATTGGTAAAGTGTGTCTCAGAAATGAGACAGATATCGATTTTTTCTATATCTAGAACTGTTTGCAATTCTTGTTGATGTTGCAAGAGTCCAATGGCATTCCATTCCATGATTCTTAGACTATTGAACGTTATAGTGCTTAGGAATAGCTCCTTTGGCGCTATATTCTAATCTTACTATACGCTCATCCATTTTAGTTAGTCTCTCCAGAATTTGTTGGAGAGTGTGCTCAATGGATGTGCTTGGTTCTTTTTTGTTACTGCTTCTAGTTTCATTCTTACCAGAAATAGCTTGACTATAAATCTTTTTACATTCGTTCGCTTTGGCTACTGGTTCTTGTTGAATTGTTCTTTGTGGCTGTTTGGGCAAAACGGACTTTTTTGTGCGCTTGTTTTGCAGTTTCTTAGCAAAAGAAATACAGAAGTTATTTATGGCCTAATTTACTGCATCTGTCTTATAGAAAGATTTCACCTATCGGCTATCTTTAGGTTCGAACATGCTCTTTTTACACTAATTTTAACATGTACGCTGCAGTAGCTCTGCTTTTTATTATTTTTCACTATCACTTACAGTAACTCGAAAGCTTCCCCTGTTTTAAGGCTTCTTGTTGGCCCTGTGCTGTCGAGAAACTGGATTAATTTCACATTCACATGTAGATGGAGTCTTCCTTCATGATTTCTGGCAAATCTCTTGATGTCGTTGTCCATACTATCCAATTGCAAGAACGGCGGAGGTCTCTGTTTTTAACATACCAGGATGCATCTTTCGTACTTTGTTTTGGAATGTTTGAATGGCCTTAAGGTTGCTTTGATTGGCACGAGTCTGCATGAGTCCGTACATTTTTCTGCATTTTGGTATCAAGTTCTTCCCTCTTCGTTTTGACGTGTGCTTTCCACCGTGGTTTAGCGTCTAAAGTAGGTATTTAGCTGTGTTTGAGCAAGGTATTTGGGTATTATTCATGGTTTCCTACAGGTAAATGTTGGATATTTTTATAGGTAAAGTTTACATGAATTAATTTGGTTTCATTTAATTTGATCCCACCTCTTTGTCCAGTAGTTGACTTCATTTAGGGCTGTTTGTAATTTCCCTCTAGCTTCTTCATTGCTTTCTCCAACTAGTTTTATTTATTTATTATTGAGTGTAGGAATATCACATATGTACAATAGGTACAGGACGGTACACTGCCTTGTGGTACTTCTGTTTGGATTTCTTTTAAGCTTCTAAAGTGTGTGTCGGTTATATATTGTTACGGGCCAAACGAGCTTTTTCGTCGACCCGCAACAGGATAGATGGAAAAGGCCTTCAAGTAAAATCAGAGGAGTAGGAGTGGTTCACGAGAAACGCTTACGGGAGGGATATCTTCCTAGTTGCGTACAGGGTAGGTCAAAACTAACGAGCGCCACCTTCCAAATCACAGCAGATAACCAGTTCTCGTGGAAGGCGAAGAAGTCAGCAGCTTACGGTAATGCGACTCACCTTTATTGTGCCTCCTCCTATATATAAAGCTTGCAAAGTTCATGCAAACAAAGATAAAAATACACAAAAAATATAAGATCTACGCAGCCAGTGGCGCCGGAGTTTACAATTTATTAAAATTTATGAATACATTTTACAGTTAACCAAAAGAAGAAAGGACAACTGACGACTGAAGGTCGCTTTACGTCGCATTTAAAAAAAAAGTTTAAGCACTTGAAATTTGAAAATTAAACTCGGAAAAAGTTTTCACCACACAATTAGGATTTCTCCTACCTTAATGTTGTTCGGTAGGGAGCAGAGAGAGGCACAACTGGGGTGTTCTTAAAATCTTCGGGAAGCGGGAGACATTCGGTGGTATGCTCCTGAAGATTGAATCGAATGGACATAACGCTACGGCCAGGGCTTTTTCGACGTCGAGAAAGAAGAGACGGGAACTTCAGACGCCAAGATCTGCGCCGCTGTACGGCAGGATCACTTAAAACGGCTCGAAAAACAGAACTTCCACTGGTTTGATAGCTTTTATCCGACACAAGTCGAGAAAACAATTTCACTGAATTGATTTTGGAAAAAGCTGACACTCCGCTAATATTTTCAGTTCGACACAAGTCGAATCGGGTGACCGGGCCGAACTAAGGTGGAAAATCTACTGAAGAGGAAACGCAACGCGAACATGCATCGGCCAGAGATATTACACCACATTGCGAAATATGGTGCAATAGTTCAGAAACAAATTCTCACACGTGCGACTTCCGAGAAACATAACATTTCTAAGGCCAATGCTGCTGACAAAAGAGGTCCTAAGAATTCCTATTGGTCGGCGTTGATAGACTAAATAAACATGTCAAACATACGATTAAGTGTCGAAAGTGGCCTCCCATAAATTTAATTTTTGAAAATAGTGAAAATTGTAATCAACATAAGAGCGGCAATTAAAATAGAATTTTAATTCCTATGAAGTAGCAAAATTAAACGAACAATAACAATATGACTCTAGGATTTGGAAGTATTGCTTTGGGAATGATGATCACAGCTTATAGCTGAAAACTGTATATCATACCCTGTCGTAGAAGAGAGCAGAAAAAGAAGTAATAAAAAGTTACTAGCCCTATTCTAGCATCAGCTAAATATACTTTATATACATGCTCTAGAGTGTCTAGATAGATTACACAATACTCTGGCTACATCTGAAATCAATAAAAAATCTTATTTGAAGTCCAAGATGAACAAAGTTGATCCGATAAGAATTGGTAGTTAGGGAACCAACGTCACGATTTAGTGATAACTAGTGCTGTCAAGAATCGGAAATTTTGAAGAATTGATTCTCGATTCCACAATAATCGGTTCTGGGTTCTATAACCAAATTTCGATTCTCGATTCTAGAATCAGATTTCGATTCTCGATTCTAGAATCAAAAATCGATTTTCGGTTCTAGTATCTAAAATAGTTTCGTAATAATTCTAAAATCACAAATCGTTTGTCTTCTCTTGAAACAAGAATGGTTTGCGATTCCAGGATTGGTAATAGTTTCCAAATTCACATCTTTAGAATTGAAAAATAAATTGATAGAAGAAGTGAGATTAGTCTTCCAATTTCAGAATTATGAAAGTCTTCGAAACTATAATCGGTATTTATTTTACGATTTTAGAATCTTCTAATATAAAATATATATGTATTACATATTTGGTAGTAGCATCTGAAAAGTATAATCAACACTTTTTAATTTATTTTTAATTTATGTTCGTGACAAATACAAAATTACTTAAGCTGTTTTGATGAATCGGATTTCGATTCTCGATTCTAGAATCGGATTTCGATTTTCGATCCTAGAATCGGATTTCCATTCTAGAATCTAAAATCGGTTTTAACGACGTTGCAGATCAGATTCTTAAAGCTAAAGAACCTATTCCGATTCTAGACTCGGGATAGTTTGACAGCACTAGTGATAACTCTAAAAGTGAATTACAGATCCCTGTTGCTGGATATGATGATATGATATTGATGAGTAATATTTCTAGATAGTGTGGTAATTGGGGTAAATACAAATCTTACAAATTAACTCATGGGGTAACAATTTGAGAGGCAATAAGAGTTCATTACGAGCCTCTCTCTCAGTGTGCTGATAAGGTAGATATGCTGTAGCTAATTTCAGTTAACGTAGAGTTACAGTGACCTTATTTTGTAATGTAGATAATGATATTGCTCTAAAAACTTATTAAATCACGTAGTCAGAATACAGTAGGATTTCCAAGTTTCAAGCATGCTAACAAATAAGACTAACAGAAAAATATATTATCGTTCTGCTGATCTGTAAATAATATTTGCTCTACGATATTTCTCACTGTATAGTAACAGATACTGTTGTCATTCCAGTCAAATGTGCTAGAACCGTTCCAACAAAAAGATAAATATATTTTATGGGGCTTATATCAAGTTGCACTTCACAGGAGTGTTGCTTGGGACAAGCCACTTCAGTAAGCTGGCTTTTATTTAACATACAGCTTCACTACAAATATTTGCAGATACTTACAGCTGTAGATGTACCGCCTTTTTTAGATTATGTAATACAAGCAATACAAACCTTTCAGATTACTTTTTCTAGTAATTTTAAAAACTATTTAGTCATTTTTTAGTCGCCCATAAATACGAATATCGGTTAGTAACGCGGCTTTTCTTCAAACTTTCAAAAACCATTGAATTATAAGGCTTCTATACAGTGTGGCCCACCGAAATCAAAACAGGCGTGTTTTGAGTTGTACGTACATTTTACTCTTTAAATGATCCCACAAAAATAAATCTAGCGAAGATAAATCTGGCGACCTTGGGGACCATCCAATAGCGCCTCTTCTTCCAATCCATTAATCTGGAAACCTACGATCCAAATACTGTTGAACAACCAATCAATGCATAATGCGAAGGAACGCCGTCATGTTGGAATATAAAATACCCTTCGCGGTAATAAACAGCATTCTCCATAATATCAGTTAACATTGAATCAAGGTTGTCTTGTAACAATTCTAAATACATCTGTACAACCAAATTATCAGGTAAGAAAAAATGACCAACGAGACGATCACCAAAAATGCCAGCCCAAATATTTAAAATTTTTCGGGGTGTTGCGTATATGTTTCATGAAATATCTACGGATTAGAATCTAAGCAATATTGCCAATTATAGCGATTGACTGTATCATTTACAAAAAAGTGCATTTGTCGGAAAAATAAAACATTAGAAGAAAATTTTGATTATTTTTCGCTCGTTCAATTGAGCTTTACGAAATTGCAAACGGTACCTAGTCGTCTTGATAGAGTTTTTGTAGCAAATGAATCTTGTAGGGATAAAACATGTGGTGTTTCAAAATTAGTTGAATTATGATACGATTAGTACCCGATACAATAGCCATTTGTCTCGTAATCAACGTAAGATCGACAACGTGGCCCAGAACCGCTTCAGTTCTTATCGGATTTTGAGCATTTCGTTTTTTATTTGCGACAGACCTGATCTCCCGAAATTTTCTCACTGACTCTACGACATACTTGCGATTCATATCTTTACTTGCATTTATCTGGTGAAACAATTCAGCGTTCCTACTGGCTCATTCATTGTTTTCGAAAAACCGCAATATTTCAACTCTTTCTGAAATCGAATAAACCAAAAACTAAAAATGTTTATTTTATTAATAGCATCTTCTAAACAAACCATTATAATGATGTTTCAGAACTTTAACCAATTATTCGAAGTAGAAAATTTCTAATTTTTAATTCTTTTGGCAGTATTTATTTTACAATAGACAAGATCAGACATTTGGAAAGCCAATCAAATTACGAGGAAAATAAATTAAAGATTCTGAGGCGTATCACTAAAAGAAGTCTGATGGGCAGAATGAATAGCCAACAAATAAGAGAAAAATGTGAAATGGAAGATGTAGCTAGATGGGGCAGAAATAGGGAGACGAAATGGAACGAAGGCATCCACAGAATGGAGAATCACAGATGCCAATATATGTAAGGACAGTATCCCCATGGAACAACGGTAGAAGGAAGACCATCAAAAACCTACACTTACATCCCAAGGGCAGTCTTAAAACTTGATGTAGAACAGGTCAACTACCTAATAAGACGACGAAGTAAGTAAGAAAAGGTATAGAATTAAACTAAACCGGAGGATTGTTATCCAAACACGTGTAAAACAATTCGTTTCAAAAATTTTAAGGCTTCTAGGCGTCTAAATATTTGTTCGGACGGTGTCCTTTTAGTTGGATAGCGCCTAATATATATATATATATATTGCTGTATTATATGAACTTTGATTTCGATAATCTAATAGAAAAATAACTTATTTAGATAAGTTAAAGTTATTTTATGCTTTAAACCTGAAAAATAAATTGTTAAAACCAAGTAAAGGTCATGTTCAATTAGTGTTTGTCATCTCCGTTGATTTTGTTTGGGTTGATCTGGCGTCTAGCCTTTGAATTCTGTTTCGTCTTGCTTGTTCGTAGTCGTAATAATTGTATGAAGGTATTAGAGGTATTTATAAAACTTAACTGTGAATTTTTCACCTACAAAACAATACGATATGAGATTTATATATTCTGGTCGACAACTGGCAACTAACATGTAATTTTGGAGGAAAATGGACCTTTCAATTGTATGATTTTGTGAGCAATATTTAGATATATGTGTGAAGAACATTTTAATATGATTATGATAATCATTAACTGTAATATTGTTAATTTAAGGTGATTATCTTAAAAATTAATATGAATTTAGTTAAAAAAATTGGTGAGCCGTATGAGGTGTCAAAACATTCTTTTTATATAAGGAATATGAATATAATTTCAGTTTTGATGTAAATGATATTTTCAAAAAGTTATTTAAATATTTTAGATTTGCTTGTAAAATGTACTTATTTTTGTTTGTATCATGATGTTGCATTGGTTACTTCTTAAAAAAAGAAGAAAGAAACAACGGGGACTTGCCATGAAAACTTCAACGTGAACAGACGCTC
>JABXWE010013564.1:0-10362 GCA_014611495.1 Limonius californicus
TACCTCTAAAACTCGAGACTTTTTGCGCAAAGGTTCTGCACCAGCTAATGCCAAAATCTAATACCAGGGAACATACACTAGGCCCAATACCTCGAGCTCTTCGGAGTTGAAGCGGTGTTGCCAAATCGTGGACGCCAGAAACGCGGTAATGTAAAATGCTGGTTAAAGCATATACGTCGTCGTGTATATTAAGCAGCGCCCCCACACTACGAAACCGTAAATTAAAAATATACACTTTTTTACATTCTATCACCATTTTGGCTTCCAACATGATTTTCTGATTTAGCGTCTTGAGGACCATACCACCCCAAAAAAATTAAATACATTGAGTTGTAATTTGGCGTCCGGTATACGGACGTCACATCGCAGCAGGACGTCGTATTAAATGCAAATGGTTTATTAGCGGACGTCACGATGATAGCGGGATGTATATATATATATATATATATATCATTATATGAAGGAACACCGAAAAAAATTTTGGAACACCCTGCATTTCTTGCATGATTTCATTGAATGACATCTCGCCGTTAAAAAACACCATTGTGGCCCTCAAATTACGGACAAGAGAAATATTTGCATTTGAAGAATAATAATAATAATATATGTACATAGCATAGCCTACTATCATATATATAAAGTAAATTAGCCCGAAAAGTCGGTCTTGTTTTTCTTTCCTCGCCACCTAACATGACTTTTATTTATCCATATTTTTTGCTAATTCATAATAATTTAGCAGATCAACTCTGCATTTAAAAACAACCTGAATGCTTGTTCCCTCAGAATGCCATGAATTTATATCAACACTACAAGGTGTACTATAGAATCAGCATTAATCAGTATTAAGAAAAAAATAAAGTACATAGTTGCTTCGCAGACAAACCAATTTAAAAATTTAATTTTTACTTCGAATTTTTATCCTTCTGGATTTTTACATGGCTCATTTTCCCAGGTTTTGTTTTGATAATTTTCTTTGATAGTTTTTTTCTTAGAATCGCTTAACACAGATGATCATAAGAGAAATTATTAGGGTTGTTCCATAGCAAACTCGCTTAACTTTGGCCTGCAACTTTACACGGCACTTTCCGAAAATGTGTATGGAAATGCATATTTGAAATCACAATAAAGAGTACAAAGCGTTGAAAAAATCACATGCTTTTTTACCGTATGTGTTACCTCATAACTCACAAACAAGTTAAGATAAATACACATATCTACCTAAAAACTTTTATTTGAAACGCTTCTTCCTGAAATTAATTATTAACATAGGACAATTTGTAATTGCCAAATTAGTACTTGCATGTCCCTCGGAATATTTTACTTAAAATTAATTTAAAATCGGCATCCTGTGTGTCGCACAGATATCCCTGGCTGATGCCTTGCAATGATTTGCAATATAACAACAATCTGGAAAATGACGCTCATGTTAGATTTTCTAGCAAGATATATTTTGTTTTGACTCGAAATATTATGACGTTCTAACCTTCAACCTTTTGAACCTAAAATATTAACTATGAGAGATAGCGCCTGTTGAAACAAAGAACATTCTCCTCGCGGTGATAACGTCAAGCATGTGATCGAATTTTTAAGGTAGAAACTTCCTCAAACTATGACGTAATCTTTTGACTCACCCTGTATGCATGTTCAGTTTATCTAAAAGGTATTCAGCTTAGTATATTTTTTATACTAGCTATTCTAACGAAATGAAAGTGTAGAACAGTATTAGTAATTAGGGTAATTAGAAATAGTAACATATTTGCTATTTGCAATTGTATTACTTCTTTTCCAACAGCAGTTGTGGTCGATTTAAAATGATTCATCGCATAACAGACATGTGATCAAATTTATGCAGAGTTCTAAGAAGGGAATCAGCTGACCGCGCATATCTCCCAACGAGAGTTTACGTATTGTGGCACAGACAAAGAATTTGCAGTTGGTTGGGGGTTGTAGAGAAGATCTGTTGGAAGAAAGCTGCTCTCTATTTTAGCTGTGCTTATTGTAGTTCACATTTATTTGAGATTAACAGGCAGTTTAGGTAAGTACTTTTTCTTTTATTATGATGTCTATATGTAATGTTAGGTTTAGTGATCTTGTATTTTCCTCTAAACTTTTTAACAATTTCTGATGAAACCCCGAAAGCACTAACGTCATAAACACGACTCCAGTAGGGTTACAATATTTGTGTTGATGTATTATTTTTCTAGGTATTCGCAAATAATGAGGGTTCTAGTTGTATTAGCTGCCATCCTGGTTGGAACCCAGGCTGTGTCCTTTTTCGACCTAGTACAAGAACAATGGACAGCGTTCAAGGTTTGTTTTTATGTGCTCAAAATCTAGAATTTCCTGTACATATGATCATGTCACAGCTATTTTATGACGCATTTTATTTTTTCCAAATTTCCAAAGAAAGGATTACGTACTTGCTATCTTTCAATGATTACAAATACATACATATCGGAATGAATTATTTACGTGTATACATTCTCTGGAATTAATAGAATAGAAATGTCTGATAGATTGTGAGCTATAAATTTGAAGTCGCATTTAACAATCCATGAATGGATTTAGTAGGTGTAATGCTTTAATATCAGTTGTGTCTAGGAACCTATCAAGGCTGTTTATTGTGATATATTAACCTAAATCGCGTGATAAATTGGAATTGTTAAGGTTTTTGTTTGGGGAACAAGTTTTACTTATAAAAACTGAACAACTAAAATAATATCAATTTTAAAATAAAAACCAATTTTGTTTAGAAATGGTCAATTTTGAGTACGGCGTAGAATGTGAAACATGTTTTTGTACGTAATAGTTTTTGAAATAGCAGAAGGTCTTGGCATTTTCGCTCTTATCAAAGAGTGAAAATAGACCGTGAACAGTGATGGCCTTTCGCCTTTTGTCCAGCGTTGCAGTATAAAATTTTGATAACTTCCACATCATATGTCTTATTTACAAATATATGTTTTCTGAGAAGATAATTATTGAAATTGTGTCCATTTTTAATAAACAATAGTCCTAATAGATAATATTGTTTATAAAAGCCTGTTTAACGTGATTGGGTACATGTTCATAATAGGCTTTGGATTTTCTACCCCATTCGAAAAGATTTGTTTTTAGGAAGACTATGAAACGCTAGGGATTGTAGAAATACTATTGAACAACAATTTTATCTTTTGCAAGATAAACCTACTATCAACATAAAGTAAAGTTGTAGTTGGGTCGGTTTTCAAAACAAGACTCGAATTAATGAAATAACAACAATCGCCATGAATAAAATAAGCAGTAAATAGCTATGGTATTTATTGGCAGCTTGTAGCACGCGCTTGTGAGATTTTATTATATTTTTTCTAGCACTTTTCGAAAACCAAGCATCTGTTTTTCAAGCGATTGCCAATTTTTCTCGTTATAAAATCAAAATAAAAACGGTGTCTTGTTAACAAAAGAGTTTACTTTTTAATCATTACTAAAATTGGAGAACCCTTTCTAATTTTTATTCTAAACAATTAATGTTGATTCTTTTAGCTGTGTAGGTGCTTATTTATTCAGGAAAACTTTGAAAACTGTACCCGAACTGTTTACTTTCTGATTCTAAAAATAATTTGGTTAGGCCTATTAAAAACTCTTAAGCTTGATGCCTGTTCTTTTGGACCGCATAAACAAAGAAATATTGTAAATAAATAGTACTGAATTCAAATACAATTTGGTTTTAGGTACTTATCCATTTATAAAATCAACAATTCAATGTAAGGGGAAGTCCCTCAATATTTCTACTTCATAACTTATTATTTTTCCCTATTATACTACGTTCACATTGCTAGTTTGAGTTTCTGTACTTCCCCGACAGGAATTCTTGAATGTATATTTATCACGCATATGTGTAATGAGCAAAGATAAGATAAACCTATCTAAATGTTTCTGTAAAAATAAAAAACAAAAACTCGTATGACTTTTCGAACTCCTCTAAATAATGAAAATCATATTCCCAGCCGAATAAATAATTTAGAAAACAAAATACATGTTGGTTTTAATTATGTTCCTATAGTTAAAAATATTTGAATGTTCATGTGTACTGTGACAATATTTCCCATTGCTCTGATATGTTTTAATGGTGAAAGTCACCATCGAAAATCTTGACTCACCTTTGTAATGTCAATTTTAGTGTGTATTAATTGTAACAATAAAAAAGTAGGATCAACAGGGGTAAATGTGAAATGCAGCTTTATATTTTTCATGTGCAATTATTATACCAACTTTTCAATTAGAAATCCATAATTAAGGTTTCCTCTATATGAAAATTAGTTTTTATTCGTTTTCAGTTAACTATGCGGTTAGTACAAAATTCAAAAGTTGGCAATGTAAAATGCACCTTAAAAAATCACATTTTGCCTGATAACTTGTTCCATAATTTCAAGTGTATTTCAAATTATCATCTAAAATTATGTATGCGTACAATAAATAAGTGAAGGAAAACGTATATTGAATCAAACTTGTTAAATAACAGTAGTTATTAAAAATAGTTAATAATAAAATAAAAGGGAAAATATGAAATGCCAGTCAAATTGTGATGACAGTGTTGAAGCAGCACTTCATAACAGATGGAATTCCAAAAATGGAATAATGTTTGAACTTGCTAGTAAAAAAATACGGAATAGAAAAACCGCATTTGTTTCCAAATAAGGAAAATATGCATCGGGAGTACAAAGCTTTTTTGCTCTTATATTTGGTCAAGAATATATTTTAAAAATACGTGTTATATATGATTTAGAATCATTTTTCCCGCTCATTTCATTTTTAGCATTTAAATTGCACTTGGACAGCAGGTAAAACTTTTAGGGCCGCATTTTAATTTTTACCGGTACTGTTTCACATTTATCCCAATTCCAGATAAAATGCGAATCGTGGTTTTCTTTGATTTTGGTTCATTGGAATTACATTGGAAAAATCACTTGCCAAACGAAAGACTACAGAAAAATAATCATTTAATGCAAAAATGATATACTTACGAATTTTTTATCTATATATATATATTTTTCGAATGTCTGAAATTTCATTTCATTATTACCCTGCTCTGCCCTATGTGCGAAAAATATAAAATGTAGTTATCAACTCTAAAAACTGGAGGTTGTATACGGCCAAACAACTATATTTATATATCAAAAATGATGACCCTCTATTGTTGTTACCCTAAATTTGTAAACCTTAACATGGAGGAGCACCATACATAATAAAACTGGTACTCAGTTCAATTGGAATATCAATTTTTAAAGCTAAATTGAAACAGCACAGTGCAAAGTTGAAAAGTTCATATACATATTTAATACTTGTTTTATTATTGTTTATTAACTTATTGTTCCCAAGAACAAAATATTTCAAAAAGTCTTTAATTAAAATTTTGTGAATTTCATCTTTTAATGTTGGGTAACTTAATTTGATGTTCAAATGTTGCAGTTGACACACCGTAAGCAGTATGAATCTGAAACTGAAGAAAAATTCCGCATGAAGATTTATATGGACAATATGCATAAAATTGAAGTTCATAATCAAAGATTTGCACAGGGTCTAGTCCCTTACAAGCTTCGTATCAACCAATATGGAGATATGCTTCACCATGAATTTATCCACACATTAAATGGATTCAACAGAACCAGACGTCTTTTGGGTGCAAATATGTTGCCTGATAGATATGGATATGATGGTATTACTTTCATCCCTCCAGATAATGTAGAGTTACCAAAAATAGTTGACTGGAGAAATAAGGGAGCTGTAACACCTGTTAAGAACCAAGGACATTGTGGATCTTGCTGGAGTTTCAGTGCTGTAAGTAGATTTAACATTTTATTTTGGCTAAGTGTTTACTCTACTATCCTAGGCGTCCTACTGTTAAAAAATATAATAGCTAATGCTTTGTAATATAGGAACTTATATGATGTTTTTATGTTTAGACTGGTGCTTTGGAAGGTCAACATTTCCGTAAAACGGGCAAATTGGTAAGCCTAAGTGAGCAGAATCTGGTCGATTGTTCTACAAAATACGGCAACAATGGCTGTGAAGGAGGACTTATGGATAATGCATTCAGATATATAAAGGACAACCATGGACTTGACACTGAAAAATCATATCCTTACGAAGGAGAAGATGATAAATGTCGTTACAACCCCAAAACCTCTGGTGCAACAGATCGTGGTTACACTGACGTACAGAGTGGTAGCGAAGAACAGTTGCAAGCTGCAGTTGCTACTGTTGGACCAGTTTCAGTAGCCATTGATGCCAGTCATGAAAGTTTCCAGTTTTATTCCGAGGGAGTGTATAATGAACCAGAATGCAGTTCGGAAGAATTGGACCATGGTGTTCTTGCTGTTGGGTATGGTACCACCGATGATGGAGTAGATTATTGGTTGGTAAAGAATTCCTGGGGGGACACTTGGGGAGATAAAGGCTACATTAAGATGTCTCGTAATAAGGATAACCAGTGTGGTATTGCTACACAAGCTAGCTATCCTCTCGTTTAATAGTTATATTAATACGTGGTGTTACTGATATTTTTGTTTAATTTTTTTTTGTTTGCTCATTTAGTTATTGTAAATTGTAGTAAAATTGTATTTCATTTAAGGCTAACTTCTATGAATGTAGATCAGGTCTATAATCTTATATTATTTAATAAGTGATAATGTTCCATATAATAAATATAATTATTTTGTTTAATAATTCATAAATGTAAAAATATGTGATGTCGAATGGTGTGATTTTTGCAAAAATAAATTTTTTTTACAAAAATTTCCATATTTCATGTGATAATATACAGTTGTTGAGTAAGATTTTATGAAGATAAAAGTTTCCAACTGTTTACGTAAAATATCGCCATTAGACAATGCTTTCTATAGAGAAATGCATAGCAGTGTAACCAATAAATACTAACTTTCAGTTGTAGGACGTTGATGTTTAATAATACATCGGGACAATAAGTTTGTACCATTCCACTTGGCAAAGGAAGTCCCAACCGTAATCTAGTATTTCCCTGCGCTGAATGTTGTGTGTATCATTCATTCATTGACAGCCTTTTTGTCCCACTGCTGAACATCGGCCTGTTCTCTGCTATATATTAATGAAAATACCCAAGGCTCTTTTCACAGACTAGTAATGGTCAGTTGTGGTAACTTTATAATATTCTAAATGCAATACTTTATGTACAGGCTGCACAATGTCTATACATTTCAGAAATGCATGTTTAAATTGAGGGGAAACTTCTGGTTTTAAACAAACAGCATTATTTAGTGTTGAAAGTACTGCTGGGAACCTAGGTAACCTTAGTATGTTTATTATTGTAAAATGTAGATTAACTAGGGTGGATTCGTTGAATACACCGCACTGAACCCTAATTTAAAAAAAATTAAAAGTTGTAATAGTAACCGGGTATTTCATGTTCCATATAAACCTGTAACGCCATCTTCAGCGCCTCTGGTGAGGAGCGACTCCTACGGTTTGTCTCCGTACTAGATTCTAAACCTAAATTATTTGGTTCCACCATAGGCAAATAAACACCTACACTGACCTAGACCTCTAATGTAAATGGCGATATGGTTTCACTAATTTTGGTTGTGGGTGCAGAGCTACAGAGGCCATTAGTGTTCGTTTCAATTGTAAATTCCAGTTAGCCAAATATCACCTGGAAGCAAAAACTATGCATAGCTTATCTGGCTATTCAACATTCCAAGTGGCGTGTTTGTTTGCTTAACCAGGTAAAGCAGCTACCCCTAATTTGTCTGTTTATTGCTTTGCAGTCAATTGCTGCAGTGAACGGAATGGTATAATGTAGGCAAAAATAAATCCCGCAAAACCCCTGCGATACTAACATTGTTTTTAAAATTCATTAATTTTAAAGTTTGTCCGTTTTATAATAAAAAAAAGAAACAGATAATAATATTCGGTAACTAAGTATATTTTATTAAATTTGTTTGGTTCTCGCAGGATAATAGTGGTATATACATACAACGTTTTATTCTATTTTAGTTTCTAAAACATTCAAAAAATATTTAGTATTTCCGGCAAATTTGTGTGAGTTGTGCCGATGCTATTTTGATGTTGCTAGGGATACTGTGTTTGATATTGTTAATAAATGTTCGATACCGATGCTGTTTGTATTATTGATGCAATCGTTGCTTAGCAATTTTTGACAGATCTCTGCCATAAAGGCCAATTTATGCAAATTAACAACTAAATTGCAAATTAGAAAAACTTTTATTTATTTTACGAACGACAGAGGTGACTTAGCAAACGACGTTATTGTTAAGAGATTATCTGATATACAGGGTGATCTTATGACATGTGTGCCAAACGATAACTGGTGATAGGGGAAGTCATTTTGAGTAAAAAAGTATCAAGCAAAGCTCATATTGTGTATTTAATTACCTGCAAACGTATACTTTAAAAAAAACAAGTAAAAAGGAGGGTTTGATGAAAATTTGTGATTGATTACTAAACTAAAACCCAAATAAAACTGGCAACAAAGCCATAAACTTCAGTCAAAAATAATATCCTAAAACTAATATTTATTTGACTCAAATCAAAAAGTAATATTCATACTGTACCAAGTCAGAATTACATACATACAGATTTCCATAGCCACCCCTGGTCCAGAATAATCGTGAATGGTATACATATACGCAATGATTCTAACGCATAAGAGCTATTAATAGTTATTTATTATACGAGCGGATTAAATGAATGTTTAATGAGCGATATGTTTAACCGCGCAAGCGGCGCAGCCGCGACCGCGTTAATATCGCAAGTTAAACATTCATTTAATCCGCGAGTGTAATGCAACGTTTTATTCAATTTTGCCTGATATAATAAGTCCAATTCTGAAGAGAAAATTTTAACGAAAGTCATCAACTAGGCGAATTTTATGATTATCACGACAAGATCACAACTTCTGTGCCCCTTTACCTTGACAACGACGAAAATTTTTATAAACACTTTTCAAAAAATATTCGTGCGTCGAGGAGTTTTCCGCGAAAATAAAATGGATAATTTGTGCAACGAATTGGATCATGATGTTTTTTCTGATCCAGAACACGGTTTGGTTGATGGTGATGCTATAATGGAAAAACTGCTTCCTCGGAAATCGAAGGATTTATACAAGAAAGTGTACCAGCGGATTAAAATTTTTAATCTACTGCTTATTAAAATTTTAATGCGCGGCCTAAATAAACAATGACTTTAATAGTTTGATTTGACGTCAATAAACGTCAATTTATATGGCAAAATTGAATAAATAAATGTTTATGTTCACTGGAATAACGGTTTTTGAGTAAACGGCTGTTATAGTCGGAATTTTCAAAAATTCATAGAAGTTTCAATCGCGTATTTCCGTCTAATTTATTTCTGTTAAATATAAGCAGAGACTGTTTGAACGTATGGGAAAGTTCAGTTGAAGTTTTTTGTCCATTTTTTAAAATATCGTTTTGTAAAAATAGTTAACTTAGCTATGCTTGAACTTACCTCTAGAATTCAAAATCCATTCTTTGCATCTTTCAATGTCGTTCACGGGGAACTGGAACATATGAAGTCCCAAATCTGTTCTTTGACTCTTGGCACAATTTTTGTAAGAACACTTAACTCCGGACGGGCGCATTATTTTAATTCTGATTTTTTTCTGTTGAACTGCTTCAAATTCAAAGCAAAACTGACCGTTTTTCGTGCAATATTTTTACAAATGGGGGAAACAAGAGAGGATTTTTCATGATTTTTCGCATGTTAAGAAAGTCCAACCAATAGGAGATTATTTGCTAAATATGTAATTAGCTAATTATAGTCTGGGAATACGACAATACGAGCAAATATGTAGTAACATTTAAAACCATTTAAAACTTATCTTCTTAACTTAAGGAACATTGTAACTATGCGTCTATGCCTGTAATTAAATTGCAATTTGGCATAATGTTGCGTCGGTCTAATTGTACGTACCCCGTATCTGAAGAAAATTTTGAGTTTATTGTACTGTTATGCGGTAATGCTGATCGCTATTTACTAGAGAAACTTCTTATCTCTAAAAAAAACTACTTTCTTTCTGATGATTTCAAATACCCGTATCTGAAAGCCTACCAAATATGTCGCGTCTGAGCATTGTCCAAGCCGCTCCAAAATGGCATTTTCAAAGAAAATCATTAAAAAATAATAACAAAGTATGTGGAATCATAGGCAAATAAACACATTTGCCTATGGTGGAATATATATATAAATAATGTTTATTTGCCCTAGCCTCTGTAGGATGTTACAATTAGATTGTAATATCTATTAAGAATATTAAGATAAGAATTATAAATAATGAACTCACAGGCCTATGATTAAAGACCGGATTAAAAAGCA
>JABXWE010013565.1:0-24752 GCA_014611495.1 Limonius californicus
GGTATTTCTTTCCAATTTGGTACACATACTTACCATTATGTAAGACAGTCACAGGATTATTTTCATTAACCACACTTGACCGTAAGAGGCACTTAACCTACCACTGAAATCTTATATTAGTTCTAACTTTGTTATTAGTAGAACATTTTAAAATCTTAGGTTATTTTCTGAAAGGGAATTCAAAATCACAAAAATAAGGTACTCTTAGTTCATACGCGTAAAGGCAACCGTTTGCTTTAAAATTCTTGTCCAAGTTTTGGGTTGCCGTTAGGACGTTCAATTATCAGGTAGCCATGATCTCAAAAACAATGGATAGTGCTTGTGACCTACAATATAGAACAATGCTAAGTCAATTAAATACTTTGGTGTTATAGAAATTGTATTATTAATTTCTGTTTTGTTTACGATAATGCCTCGATATTCGTTATGTGGAGGCATTTTCGCAAACAAAACAGAAATGAAAAACACAATTTCTATAACACCAAAGTATTGAAATATCCAAACCGTCAAAAACCATGTTTTGATATTCCAAATTTAGGGTGGCAAAAATGTTTCGAGAATTAGTCTGAACGCATGCAAAAGTTAAAGCTGCAATATTGTTTTAAAAAGCTATTGCACTATATTAATTACAGCTAATTGTAATATTTGGAAACTGACAAATAGTAATGGAATATGCAACACTAAATTAGTTGTCAAATCTTGTTTATTGCACTAAATGGTACGTAAGCACGTATTTTATTTTATGCAAAAAATATCCAGCCAAATTAGGCATATCGGTGGAGAAACATTACATCTAAACAACAGTTTTGCTAAGAAGATCCAACAGAATTGATTACTTTGATGAAGAGATGCCATCGCAATATCGAGAAAAGGGTAGTAGATTTTTGTTGCATTACAACCCACCCGCCCATTCTGCACTAATTGTAAAATCGTTTCTAACGAAATACGATGTTATTGAAGTTAATCACCTACCCTACCCGTTTGACTTAGCGCCAGCAGACTATTGTCTTTCGTAAAGTAAAAATTCTCTTCGAAGCAAAACCATTTCAGGATGTTGAAGATATTAAGAACAATGTAACAGCCGATTTGAAAGTAGCTTCTTCAGACTCCTTTGCCGACTGTTTTCAAAAAAGGTATACATAGCCACAGTTGAATCAACCCTCTGTTCTGACCTTGGAATCTCTGTTTCTTTTCAAAATGTTACTAACGTTCGGTCAATACTGTCAGAAGAGTAACTTCAAGAGCCTCACACAATACGTACCCTAGCATAAATAATACTTACTTAGCCACGCCCAAGGCTGTGGTTTAAGAAATAATGCCGTAATATATTCTTCCATATCAAGTTTACATGACTGCGAAATTTTATTGCTATTGTTCTCTATGAAGGTTTCAACGGCTTCAACGAACTGATTGGGGAAAGTAATTTTTTCAAAGTTCTTTGTTATATTATATCCATTGGAGAAATTAGCCATAAACAACAGCACTACAACACTCGACTTCAACAAGCACATTTTGTTTCCCGATTAACAAATCAACTAAACAAATTTGCGAGTTCTCATTATTTTATACGATTGATATGAAGTGGCTTCATTGTAGATAGATATAAGTTGTCGAGAATTAATTTAAATGTTATCAGTTAACGGCAGAGAATTACATGTATGGTTATGGAAATTATTTAAGGTATGTAAAGGCGCAAATAAAGAGCATAATATATAAGGGATAGTGGAGAGATTGAGGAAGCCGAAATATATTTTACGCCCAAAAAAATAGATTTTTAAAAAACGTTTATTTAATAGGCGGAGAATTAAAGTTGTCTACAAGCTTGCAATTTAATATCTAACATATAAAAACGCGTTACTCGCATATATAACCTTCGCTTATCTAACAAGCGCATGATGCAAATTCTACGAAGCTCTATCTCTAGTCAGCAAGTTCATTAACATAACTCCTCCATTGGCAAGATAGAAAATCGGGAAATAACCTTTTACGATTATCTAAGGTTTAATCTCTATTTCAACAGGTTTTTCTGGCTTTTTAATTTTCTTGCAAATGTTTGGAATTAGATTAAACTTATATAACACAAATACAATACTAAATGCAATTATTAGAAGGATAATAAGTGTAAGATTAACTGGATACGTGTACTTGTGCAAATTATTTGGTTCCAATGAATTTGGCAAATTTTGTAGTTTTTCTCGTAAATGCAGGCTATCGTCCAATTCAACATTTTCTAAATGAATAGGAGAATTTTGCATAAATTCTTGTTTATGTTCTGGAATATCTGCAATAACCAATGGTAGCTCAAGATTTTTGAGAGTTTCTAGGGAATATCCATTGGTTCGTAAAATTGTATTTCCAATTTGTATTTCACAATTAATTGGTAATTGAATCACAAAAGTTCCTTGAAGGGGAAACTTTCTATTTTCATTGTTACATTTACTTTTGCCAATTATTTCATTAGCGGTAACAAATAGCCATAAATCTACATTTATCTTTTGAATTTTGAAGTTTTCCAATTTAAAATGTTTTATTCGGCAAGTTATATTTTTTGAAAAGGAAATTAATTGCGTTTCACAAAGTGAGTTTTCAAAATTCATTTGTTCTGCAATATTACACATGAAATAGTTATTTCTTAGTGGTTTACATTTTTCATTAGTTGAAATGTAATTTTGCTCTGAATATAATAAGTATTTATTTTGCGGTATTATAATTTGGTGAAACTTATTATCGTTCTTTACAGGTAATGAATACAAATGATAATAATCATAAATTTCGGGACTACATAGGGGCACTTCTATGATGAACACTATTCTACTACTAATTTGATAAGCTTTCACTATCACTATTTCTTCGTAAAGAAGAATGTTGTCTTTTGTGGGCTCAAAGGGGAGTTGTTCACTGTTCACTTTTGTATTAATAAATTTTAAGTGTTTTTCCAAATCTTCTGGGTTCATTATTGAAGGGTGAAATTTTGTTAATTTGGCAAACGTGACTGCTTCCTCTAAGTTGTTCGTTATGTGCATTATTAAGTTTAATAAAGAGATCAATTGTAAAAATACAGTATGAATATCGAGTAGTGGAAACATTTCGTTTTGATTCATTGACATCCTTTTGATGGTTGCTTCTACTTGTAGAATCCGGGATTGTAGAACTAGTTGATTGTTTGCTATTTTATTCATAGTTTCATTTACACTGTTGATTATTTGATCGGTCAATGTAATTTGCTTTACAATAACCTCCTACTGATCTTCTTGGGTATTTTGTAATTCACGAATTGCTTCTTCGAATCGTTTGCCATCTTGGGCGTCCAGATTTCCACTGATAAATTTAATTATGGATCCCAATCCGTCAATTATTGATCTCTTCGGTCTTGTTGGGAACAATTGATTAATTTTTCTTGAGGCTTCTTGAAGTGTTGTGTTCAGTAAATTGAAATAGTTATTGAATTCCTTACTGTATTTAGATCCATTTTCGTAGGCGTTGAAGATTTTTTGCACATTTTCTATATTCTCACGCACATTTTCATATTCCTGAAGTAATTGTTTGCCTTCGATATTTTTGATGAGAGTCCATTTGTCAACTTGGTTTTTCGCTTGGCCCAGTTTGTAGGGGAATAGCCCAGGGTTATTGGTTATTTTGGTGATTTTTAATTCTTCTATTCCTGAGGTGGCCCAGGCGTAGGAGTATCTGAAATTATTGGTTGGCTTAGTTCTTCTATATGTCGTTTTAATTCTTTGTTATTTTCATCAATTATGGTGCAGATATTTTTGTCGCAAATTGATTTGATGGTAAAAGGTCCTGAGTATTTATTATTAGCTTTATTTCGTTGGGGAGTTTTAATCATAACCTTATCACCAATTTTGTGTTTTGATTTTGTGATTCCTGCATTTCGCTTTGCTGTTATTTTTTCCTTATTTGAGTGTATTTTATTCCTTATTTCTTCATACATTAAATTTAGATTTTTCCTGTGGGTGTCAATGTAATCTTCATAAAATCTTGACTGTTGTAAGATATCAAAGGGGTCTCTTGTTGATGTATGCCCGTAAATTATTTCGAACGGCGTAAATTTTGTTGCTGAATGAATTGTGTTGTAGTAGCCCATTATTGCATATAACATAAGATTTTTGGGTGTTTCATTTTTATTTTCATTTTTCAAAATACGGTAATTTTCGATTAGAGTTGAATGAGCCCTTTCGATCATGCCGTTGGATTTGGCGTGCTTAGGAGTAGTGATATGGACTTTAATTTTGTGTGTTTCTAATAAGTTTTTAACAATTTCGTTGGTTAGTTCAGTTCCTCCGTCCATTGTAATTTGCGTGGGTGTTCCATGTTGGGAAATAAAGTTTATTAAGTTTTCCGCGACTTCAATTCCATTTTTTGTATTTAACGGATAAGCTTGACAATATTTAGAAAATGAATCGATGATTGTCAGAAATATGTTTCGTTCAATTTGGAATGTGTCCATGTGTAAATGTTCGAAAGGTTTTCCTGGTGTTTCGGTAATCATTAGGGGCGTTTCAGGTGGATGTCTGTCATATTTTGCTTTTCTGCAAACTATACAGTTGTTTATGAAATTGGTTACATCTTCGTTTAAATTTTCCCAATAATAATTTCTTTTGATTGCAGTGCTGGTCGTTAATATGCCTCGGTGGTTAGTTTTTCCTTGGTGGTAATTCGATATTATTTCTAGTCGATCGTCTTTGTTAATTATGTGTAATACTCGTTTAGTACACTTGTAGAGTTTTATCTGATTGAAATTGGTTGTTATAATTTGGCAGAATTTTTGGTATATGGTTTCATTAGGAAATAAACAATAATATGGTGTGTTTGGTTCGGTGTATTCTTTTAAATATTGAATGATGTTACTTTCTAAATTATTATCTCCAATATAGGCTGTCATTATGGAATTTTTCTCTTTCTTCTCGTAGCAAGGTCTGATTGATTTACCATGTACTATTTTTATTATAATTTGATTTCTTTTTGTTTCTAAGGCATCTTCACATATGGGTACACTGGGTGTTCATTCGCTTTGGGAATGATTTGTTTGCGTTGTTGTTTCATTATTTTTGGGGATTCTGAGTTCTTCATTTAAATTTTCAACGATGTCTAGTAGATCATTATTGCTGGAAGTTGGATCCATTTCTTGATTTATGATACTCATGAGGTCGTCTAAATCTGTATCGACTTCTACTTGCATTGATTGGGTGGTATTTATTGGATGTAGTTGTATTCGTGATAATGCATCTGCATTCGTGTTGCATTTCCCTTTTTTGTAAATTACTTCGTAGTCGAATTCTTCTAATCGTAGTCGCCATCTTGCAAGTTTCGAATTTGGCTCTTTTAGTGAATTTAACCATTGTAAGGGCTTGTGATCAGTGATAATTTTGAAGTGTCTTCCATATAAATACGGACGAAAGTACTTAGTGGCCCATACAATTGCCAATAGTTCTTTTTCTATAGTAGAATATTTTTGTTCCGAATCATTGAGGGTTCTAGATGCGTACGATACAGGTAGATCTTTACCAATAGGTCCTTGGGATAACACTGCGCCTATCGCAACATTAGAGGCGTCTGTAGTTAAATTAAATTCTTTCGTAAAGTCCGGATATTGTAATATTGGTTTGTTTAATAAAATATTTTTGCATCTTTCAAATGTGGTTCTAAATTCCTCGGAATGAATTATTTGGGCTCCTTTCTTCAGGCATTTTGTTAATGGTTTTGTCAATTTTGCGAAATCTTTTATAAATCTTCTATAGTAGCCTAGCAATCCTAAAAATCCTTTAAGTTCTTTTTGGGTCTTGGGAATCGGATAATCTTTTATTGCTCGAATTTTATCTGGGTTTGGTTCAACTCCTTTTGAGGTAATCACATGACCTAAATATTGAACTTCTTTCTTCAAAAATTCGCTCTTGTCTAATTGGATTTTAAGGTTAGCTTTTCGTAGACGTTCAAATAATGTTTTTAGTCGTTCAATATGTTCTTGAAGTGAGGTCGAAAATATAATTATATCGTCGAGGTAAACTAAGCAAATTTCGTTTTGAATTCCTCGTAAAACGTTATCCATTACTCTCTGAAACGTAGAGGGGGCATTTTTAAGACCGAATGCCATTCTTTCAAATTCGTAGTGTCCGTTTTCAGTGTTAAAGGCAGTTTTTGGGATGTCCTTCTCTTCTACTTGTACTTGATGATAGCCAGATGCCAAATCTAGTGTTGTGAAATATTGGCTTTTTCCCAATTTATCTAGAATGTCGGTGATGTTAGGGAGTGGGTATTTATCGTCCACAGTCTTTTCATTCAGTTTACGATAATCAATAACTATCCTCCATTTTCTTTCTCCCGATGCGTCAGGTTTTTTCTGAACTATCCAAATTGGTGAACTCCAGGGTGAAGTTGATGGTCTAATTATTTTATCTTCTAGCATTTTGTTTACTTGTCGTTTCACTTCTGCTCTATGTACTTCTGGGTATCTGTATGTTTTGGTATAAATCGGATTTTCATCTGTAGTTTTAATTTCATGTTTAATCTTGTTGGTGAAAGTTAAGGGTATACCTTCACAAAAAAATATATCTTTATAATCTTCACATAAATTTTTTATTACTGTGGCTTCTTCAGCATTAAGATGGTCCAATCTGAGACGATTTAAATTATTTCTTAGAAGTTTTTTAACTTGTTTTTGGTCAGTTTCTGGTGGTGGTTCTTGGTAGTGTAATTCTTGATGGTGCACTTCTAGCGTTTCTACAGGTTCTACTGACATTGGTTGTTCTAATGTTACTTCCTGTTGTTTTTCACCTTTATTGATTATTGTAGTGATAGCATAATTATTTTTAATTGTTACATAGGATGCGGGTATTTCAACATCCGAATTAATTTTTGTGTACTCTAGGATTCCTTCTTTATGAGATCCTCTTACTGGAATTTTAATTACTTTTTCAGTTCTTGGTTCTACAGATAATCGATATTTAATTTCATTATTGGTTATCAATGGTATACGTGTATCTTCGGTTTCTAAAATTTTCTTATCGATGTTTATATTGGCTTTCAATTTTTGTAGTAGGTCGAAACCTATTAATCCGTCATATTTTGGGTCGAAATCGAATAAATGGACTTTATGTATTTTATTTGTTTTAAACACCGCTGGTAATTGAATTGTAGCAACTTCTGTGTGAGTAGAAATTTGGTGTGCTGTTTGAATTTGGAAAAATTCGTTTATGATCAATTCTGGAAAATATTCATAGGCCTTTTCGGGTTTAATCAATGTTCTTGAAGCTCCAGTGTCTATTAAAAATGTACCTTTTAATTGTGGAATATAGATGCAAGGTAATGATGTAGAATTTTGATTATTGATTTTTATGAGCGAGTGTGCATTGTAGTCAATTTGGGATGGAACATATTCGGTTATGTTAGATTGTCGATTGAGGCTGTTGTCATAAAATTTTGTTCTTCGTAATCCTCTTGTACATCATTATTTTCGGAGCAATCTTCAGTTTCAGGGTAATTGCTATTTTGATTATTGACTTCTTCGTTGTAGTAACTTTCATTGGTTTCTTCGTCTGGGTAATTTTGGTAAAATAGTTCTTCGGATATGAAGTTTCTATGTTGCGGGTTTCCGGGTCTGATGTAGCTGATTGTCGAATTCTGGGGTCGGCTTTGTTGAGGTCTTATTGTTTTTCGTGTATTTGCTGATGATGTGTCCATCGGTGTTGGTCGGGGTTGGACTTGATTTCGGGGTGCGAAAACATTTCTTGTATTCGTGTTCATTCTATCACGTTGTTGAAATTGATTTCGATTTTGGAAATTTCCTGATCGATTGTCATTTGGGAAGTTCATTGGTCTTGGATTATTTGCGACTGTAAAAGGTGGTATAAAATTTTGGAATGGTTGCCTTGGTTGTTGAGGTGTAAATTTAGGCATATTGGTTGCGTTGGTCATTCTTAAACCAATAGGTGGTGCAGTTTTTCTTTGCTGCGATTGCAATGCTGGATTTTTTCTTTGAAGTTCTGTGGCTTCTCTTGCTCGGTTATAGTAAACATTTTCTTCTTCTATCACGTATGTCATCGCATCTTCCATTGTTTTTGGCCCTTTAGCTCTCAAGAAACTTCCTAAAGGTTCCTTTAATCCGGAGAGGTAGGCTTTGAGGGTGAGGCTGTCATACAAGTCTTTCTTGACTTTTCTTGTCGCTGCGTTCTCTTCGATTAATTGTACATTTGAGTACAAAAGACTGCGTATTCCGATGCATTTTTCATGGTACTCCTGTGCTGTTTCGTTGCGTTGTTTGAGTAGCATTAAATCTCGCAGTAATGAATCTTCTGATCTCTGATCGGCGAATGATTTTTGTAAGATATCTTTTAAGTCTGCCCATGTGGTTATGTCACGTCCACTGGTAATTAAAAGTGCTCTGCCCTTTAATTTGGTTCGAATACCGGATAAAATTATTGATCGTAAAAATGGATCTTGTCCTGTGATTAGAAATTGCGTAGTTATTATTTCTACAGCTCGAACAAATTCTGTTAGTAAATGTGGTGTCCCATCGAATTCTGGGATTGTTTTGAGATACTCTAAATGGAATGTTTGAGCCATCTCGTTCTCGTTAATTGTTAATTCTCGTAGGAGGCGATGTAGGTCGTCCACGATGGAATTTTTATGTATTTGTTTGTTTAAATTCGTTTAATTGTGGGTCTGGGGGTTTTACTTGTTTTTAAGGGTTCCTTTACAATTGTTGTAAAAGCTATTACCACTCTAAACTGCCATTGCGTACTCCGGCTGTTCGTAGTTTGATAATAGTTTACGTCAATTGAGGCTAATGCTAATTTATTATTAACGTTTAATTATTTGTTTAGCGGCACTTTATTTTAAATGCAACCTTATATTCTAACATGCAATATTTATTGTTTCTTGATTCTGGAATTATTTGTATGTATAGCGACTTACATTAGCAGTAACGCTGTTGTTATTTTCATGCTGGCCCTCGGCATACGCGATGGAGGCTGGGGTTGTTGGTGTAGCTGACCAGGGCGGCGATTTAGGTCCTCCTCTGGGGTCGAAGCGATGTGGGTCTCCTTCTCAAGCTGGTGGAACTCGGAGAATTTACTTCTACAGATTGTCCGTTGACGATGCTTTGTCGGGGCGATGCTTGTCCGACGGCGAAGCTAGTCTGCGAACTCGGCTGCTGCTGGTTTTCCTCCGTTTTCCGCGTGTTTAGGTTCAATTACGGCTTAAACGTTGATACGTACGTTTTGGCAATGCTTGTCCAAAACGGCTGTAATCCTACCGACTGCGCCAAATATATTTTACGCCCAAAAAAATAGATTTTTAAAAAAACGTTTATTTAATAGGCGGAGAATTAAAGTTGTCTACAAGCTTGCAATTTAATATCTAGCATATAAAAACGTGTTACTCGCATATATAACCTTCGCTTATCTAACAAGCGCATGATGCAAATTCTACGAAGCTCTATCTCTAGTCAGCAAGTTCATTAACATAACTCGGGCGATGTTTTTACAAAATTATAGTTACGAGATCGAACACAGACCTGGTTCGCGCATGAACCATGTAGATGCGTTAAGTAGGTGTCATAGTGTGCTCGTCTTACAAGGCAACACTTTTGAGCAAAACTTTGTCGGTTAAGCAGGACGCTGACAGCGAAATTATTGACATTAGGGAAAAATTAGAGCTCAGCGAAGACAAATTTTATGAGTTGAGGGATGGCCTCGTGTACCGTATGCACAATAATAAAAATTTACTTTTTTATGTGCCGAGAAGCATGGAGAACAATGTAGTTCGGGCCTGCCACGACGATATTGGTCATGTAGGGCTCGACAAGGTGATCGGTTACATTACGAAGGTGTATTGGTTCCCTGATATGAAAGCGAAAGTCGGAGTATATATTTCGAACTGCCTCAAGTGCATCCAGTTCTCACCTTTAAGCGGTAAAGTCGAAGGGTACCTCCACTGCATTCCGAAAGGTGACGTACCTTTCCAGACCATTCATATCGACGGGCCGGTCGAGAAGACCAGTGGTCATTATAAATATATTTTTGTAGTTGTGGACGGGTTTACCAAATTCGTTAAGTTATTTCCAAGCAAAGGTACGAAAACTGAAGAGGTGAATAAGAAATTGATACCCAAATTTAAGGGACCCTACATTGTAAGAAGTGTTCTCGATCACGACCGATATGCGATTAGGGACATAGAGGGCTTTCAGGTGACCCAGATACCATTTGAGGGGGTTTATGGTCCCGATCAGATGAAACACTGGACTCGAGAGTAAATTGTTTCTGGATTTTCTATTACCTCTATTATGCAATTATCATTTAGTATGTATGTAATTAACCTCATGTAGTAATTATATTTCGACGTGTGTTATGGGATATTATGTTCTGTACTCACATATGATTTATGCTGGATTTTTTGAACTAGTTTGTGTCTTATATTATGTTATGGTTATGTAATGAGTATTAATTATGACTGGGTACGTTTGTTTTCATGATTTGTGATCGAGGACAATCATATGTCAGGATGGCCGAGCTGTAGGGATTTCGTGCGCCTGGCAATTATGCAACCCAATAGTCACCTTTTAGGGCTCTGGATCGGTCCCGAAGGGTAGGGGGTTTTTTTTGCGCAGAAGCGGACCTAAGTAGGCAGTTGGTTTTTGTTCCCTTCTTGAATTATGTTTGGGGAAGTTGATATGTTATTATGTTTACGTGTTAAGTGAATAAATTAGTGATTAAGTGTAAAAGGCTTTTTTATTTTCTAAATATTGTATCCCTACTAGCGCCCAAACTAGAAATACTACATAAAACATTTTCAAAAGAAAAACATTGCAATTTACATAAGAGAAGTTTCAAAATAATTATATCTATTAATTATAAACTAATTCTATTGGTTAAACTTTACAATCTGCAAATTATAAATTTTGTAATCAAATGGTGTATTTCTCTCCTGTATGAGTTCTCATATGCCTTCGCAAGCTTTTCTTGTGTGCACTTTCAAAGTCACATAAAATACACTTAAAGGGTTTTTCTCCTGTATGAGTTCTCATATGCGTCTGCAAGTCACTCTTCTGTGCACTTTCATAGTTACATGTATTGCACTTGAAGGGTTTCTCCCGTGTATGAATTCTCATATGCATTTGCAAGCTTTTCTTATATGCACTTTCAAAGCCACATAAATTACACTTGAAGGGTTTTTCGCCTGTATGAGCTCTCATATGCCTTTGCAAGTGATTCTTGTATGCACTTTGGTAGTCACATATATTGCACTTGAACGGTTTTTCTCCGGTGTGAGTGCTCATATGACCATGCAAGCTATTCTTGTGTGCACTTTCAAAGTCACACACATTGCATTTGAATGGTTTCTCTCCTGTATGAGTGCTCATATGCCTTTGCAAGTGAATCTTCTGCGCACTTTCATAGTCACATACGTTGCATTTACATAACTTTTCAGTACGAGTTTTAACACTTTGTTGCACGATGCACGTCAATGGAGGTTCTATTATTACAGGAACTTCATTGTGACTAGGGATTTCAGTTTTTATATCTAATTCTTCATGTAATGATTCCAGTTTGATGGAGCTATCCATATCATACTTAGCATCACGTTTTAGATCAAATGCTTCTGAAGGCAATTCTACTGTTAGAATCTCTTCCTGTTTTACTGTAACATATGTACATGTTTATATGAGTTACTAAATATTATACAAGTAACTAAATTTGCATAAAATCATTCTAAATAGACTCCCAATTCTTCCCAGTTTTAAATAAATAACTATTATGAAATATATTCTTTGAGGCTTTCGCGGTTTCTCGAACTGTCAATATTACAATTTACTTTCGGCTTAGACCGCGTCGTCATTTGGGAACTACGCCCAGCATTATCAGGTAAGGACCGACCTGTAGCTTGTCTGACTGTACAAGCATTTGCTCTAGAAGTTTGAGCCATATTTGTTCGTAGGCCCTGCCTGCCAAAACAGGGCAAAACACTCAAGTGTTATATTCACTCTGAAGATGCAAGCTGCAATGTCTTGCGAAACGTTAGTGTGTATGGGTTCACAAACAGCTAACAGGCATAAGCCGATTAAGTATTATTGTCCTGGCAAACAAAATACATCAAGATCAAATCCTTGTCCGCCCCAAGGTTTGATTAATAGAAGCACACGGCCCTGTTTTGGCAGGCAGGGCCTACAAACAAATATGGCTCAAACTTCTAGAGCAAATGCTTGTACAGTCAGACAAGCTACAGGTCGGTCCATACCTGATAATGCTGGGCGTAGTTCCCAAATGACGACGCGGTCTAAGCCGAAAGTAAATTGTAATATTGACTATTATGAAATAATTAATAATTACTGCAATCATTAAACTACTAATATTTGGTCAATTTTCATATTATTAGAGTTGCTATAAATCACATTGGCATGTATTGTAGAAATACCAAAACTTTCTTATAATAGTTTTTTGAAATGTATCTAAACCTTTTCTATTATCATTTACTTGCTTGTACTATCTAACTTAGAATAGATTGTAGGTGTATAATGTAAAGTTACCGTTCGTTTCCAACACATTCTGAGATAATTCTTCTTTGATTTTGGTTTGATGCCAAATATCGGATGTAGATTCTGTAAGGTTTGATAGCGAAGTCACACTGGTAACATCGGGTTTAACATCTTCATTCACATCGAATACTGTATCCATGTTGATATGCACACGTTTTTCTGTAGTAAGCAATTGTTCTTTTTCCTTAGCTGTTTCTGCCTGAAATGTACTAAAATGTAATTGTATAAAGTCGATATACGAATTTTACTCACCTTTCTTGTGGAAAAGGGTAATAGAAAAAAATGTTCTTAGCGTTAGTAAAATCAAATATTTTTAAACACTAATATCGAGTACAATTATTCGGTATGTCAAGAAAATATCAGGTTATGTACTTTGTCAGGTGATTGTGCCATTTGAACTACTTTCGATTCTTATACAAGGTGTTACGGTTTTTTCATTTTGTCGTACCCCTTTTTTAAGATGCCTTTGTTCTTTGATATATTTATAAATCAAATCCCTCAAAATGTATTTAACTTCATGCAAACAAATAACATTGACGGTGATTTTGGAATGAAACAACTTCCGGAGATGTACGTATTTTGTTCAGCTCCCTTTCCCAAAACTTCTTCTCATATTTATTCAACTTATCTTTGACAGTTAATCGGTTCTAAAATACTAACTTTATTATAACATTTATTTCACATATCACAGCAATACCGTTTTCACAAACCTTGGCGCCGGGGGTACATTTTCCAGCCAAATTATTTCTATATTTTTAAGTGTTAGGCTACATTGGGAGGGTCAAAAGGTTTCTGAAAAACCAGAATGTTAGGCAAAAATTACATAGGTTAATTTTATTTAAAAATCAATAAAATAATGGTTTCCTTTTGATATTATACATAATGATTTTATCTAAATATAAAATGTTAGAATATTAATAAAATACCCTAATTATTAAAAATATGATTATCTGTTTTTTTTATTGTATTTACATATGATGTATTTTGTTGCTTTTCTGACTTATATCGTGCTTTGTCTATTACATTTGTATATTATTTTATGTGTACCAAATAATTTGTCAGGGTTTTTATGGTCCCTTTTCCATGGGTTGCACTCCGACTCAATCGGCCACCCCCGTCTTTGCTTAAATTAAATTGGGGGTTTAAAAATTAATACTTGTGTTTTATTTTACCTGACCAATTTTAAAATAACGTTATTATCAGTGTAAGTAAATTCATAATCTAGAGTCCTATTTTTTAAAAGTAAGTAAATTAAAGATGATCACAAATATGCTAAATAAGTATTTTAGCATACTTAAAGAATCTGGTTATGAAAATAAGTAGTGTACCTTACATTTTGATGATGATAATGCTGTGGTGTCCGTTATTATCATAGAATGTTGCTCCGAGTTTTTTGACAATTTGTCTTTATATTAACTAATATTTTTTGAAAATATATTGGAACATAAAGTGATTTATCTACCCGTATAAAAAAAGCAATTCGCATTTTGCAAACAATTCCTCTAAAAATACATCATTATTTAACATTCAATTATCTTTATACACAAGTAAATTCTAATAAAAGGTAATGTAGCTAATTTTTTCCTTACTTTAGGGCCACCTGGCATATGAAAAAATTCTATTTTTATAGGAATAATATATTATCCAACGAGCGGTAATGTAGGCAACAACTTATGCGGATGTGGTTTGCAGTAAAAGCCGCAGGCGAGTGCTGTAATCATCTAATTGAGTTATTGCGATTACCGCGAGTAGAATACTATACTCTATTAACGACTAGTAAACTGGATTTCCACTATTTAAATTTTATAATTTTCATAAAAACTTTGAATTAGTACTGCGACATTTCAAAATTTAGGACAGATATAATTTTGACGAGTGTATTTATTTTCATTATCATTCGATTGATTGTCCAATGTTTTAATTGCACGTTTTAATTGGTTATCAAGGTGCGGAGTATTGAAAATTCTATGTTGTAGTTGTTTACACAGTGTTGAGTAATGACTAATGAGTTATAAACTCATGCTAATTAATTTATCGAATTAACGTTTTTTTTCTAAATTATTTTTAATAATCATAATCGGAGTTACACAAAATAGAATACTGAGATCTTAACGTAATGAAGCAGAAAGTGTAACTAAGTTTATTCTATTGTGCAGAAGCGCATCTGCACTTCTTACGGTAATAGTTTATTATTGGTATTTTCCTATGAATCTTGCTTCTGATAGCTGATAATGAAATTCTTCGACTGCCATTGATTATTGAAAGTGCGTTTTGTAAGAAGAAACTATTAGCATGTTCAAAGTTCAAAAGATTAAAATTATCCACAAGTTCTAAATAAAAGTAGATATTCTATGGGGATTCTGCAGTCGAGTGCAATTTTGGGGGTGTTCTGGTTGGTCTAGGGGCTGTAGGTGGGTGTTAATGTGGGGCAGGTGTGTACTTAATTTGGAGTAATTAGGTTAAGTGTAAGTATGAAAAAACTGCGTTTTAAGCAAAATTGCATCTCACTTTTGGTAATTTGCCTTGTCTAAGAATGACTAATACGGGATGTCTATTGTGTTGCACGTGTCTGGCATGTCTAGGTGTTTAATTGTTTTAATTATAGATTAGAAGGTTCCGAAAAAAATGCAGGTGTATGTTAGGTATTAAATTATTTTAAGAAACGCTCTGCATGGTCTAACTGCAGGTGTATGTTGTGAATAAGAGGAATCTGGTCTGTAACATGTTGAGATTTGTCATAAATACGGATCGTCGTGATGCGTAATTTCATTATGTGTTTTGAATTAATAATTAGTGTATGTCATTGATCTCTGAGAGAAAAATGAGTGTTGCTAAATTAATAAAAAGTATAAGATGCGGAGATATAGCATTAACATGCGGTAGGAAGCGTAAATTGGAGAGCGAATTGTCAAATAAGTTATGATTGCAAAATGAGGAGGAGGAGGAGGAGACGGAAGGGGTGGAGGCTGCAAAAAGTAATAATGTTAAATGGGTGAATGAATGTAGTGCATTTTGCAACCGTATCCAGACGGGTGCAGTTGTAAATTGGAGTCATACTGATCCGGTTGCATTTTTGACTGGTGCGTTTGTGTTGATAAAATCGAGGTTGCGTAAAGTTTTTAGGAAAAAAGGTAAAAATTGTATAAAGGTAAATTTTGTATTTACGGGTGATTTCGTAAAGCCTTTTAGTGAGATTGTAAGTAGAAAGTATATAAATACGAAGAATTATAAGCTTTTTCAGTTTGATAGTTTAGACGATTCGGCTGCATTGGACGAGTTATTGAAAAAGTTGAGCGAGTTTCAAGAGGGCGGTAGTGGATTTGCATTTAAAAAATATAATAAATTTGTGTGTGAATATAAATGATGTGTGTGAGTATGGGTTGTAATGGGTACTTGTTAATCTTCATGTTTGTTGGTCTAGTCACATCTTTGCCTAATTCGCGTTTTGATACGACTTTAAATTCGCAGCATTTTATGAATGGGACGACCGCTGTCGAAAGAAATCATCATGATAGTAAAATTAGTATGCACTTCAACGAAACTAAGCACGCTTCCGTACCATTATTTAATTTTACAAATTTCTTCAATCGTTTAGACCAGGTGCGTACTAATGAGGTTGAAGATGAGGATTTTATACATTAAACGACTACGACGACCGATACTATACAAGCAGACAAAAATGAATCTGATGCAATAATAAGAACAAAACAAAAGAGTAGCCGCGATGAGGTCGAGTGTTCGGATAATAAGACCGAGTTGAATTTTATGCAATTTAAGGCAATATCATTGCAAAACAATTTAACACGTATGGCAATCGATTGTAATATTACTCTTACAAAATATGAAGAGTGTAAATTGGAGAGAACTAGTTTGGAGAGGAAGCTGAATTATACGACAGAATCTTGGAATGCGTGTAAACGTTTTCGTAGCAGGTAAATAGAAAAAAAATTAAATAAAAGGAGTACATATATGAAAAAATTGATCATTTGTAAAAATGTCTCCAAACGTATTGTTTATGGTATTGGTAATGATAAGTACGACGACGAAGAGATCATAACAAAACATGTGGTCACATGCATAAGTTGGAGGTTGGTTTGATACCCATTCAGGGACATCCCGTGGTTGTAAAAATCGGATGCAAGTGTATGTGCTCATACTGTGCCGAGGGCATTCTATACGAAAATGATTGGAAAATTCTAACAGCTTTTCCACTTGAATTACAAGATCGAAGCTTCTATAACTTTGTGGATGCTAATAAGATTGAAAATCGCACTGAAATTGGTTTACTTTCCACGCACAATAACAACACCAAATTTACTATGGAATTCAAAGTGCAAAATCGTGTGAAATGCGTTTCGATTGGTCCAGATAGTTGCAACAGAGTGTTGTTAAGCACAGCATCATTGTTTAAACTATTCAATTTGAGTGCTCTCATAAAAGCGCACATAAATCGTCTAAACCTAATGATGTTTGACGATTTTTACAATCAATGTCTGCGTTCAGTGGTAAGCATCACACAAACAGGCGGACATCATCATCAATAACCCTCAAACAAAGATATTTTGTTTTGCGCTCAATCGATGTGCAGTTATTCTACATTCTCAGCGACTCCAAATTACACGTTAAAATCTATATATTTACTTGAGTATTTAAAAATGTTTCCTTCAATATTTGTAGAGGATGTTAAGGCGATTGTGTCGACGTCGTCGTGGGGGCGAGAACCAGCAGCATGAAACGTTTGTATAGAGCAAGGTTGGCCAACTACCTGAAGAACTTGGCAATTTTAAAACGAGATATCAACTACTATTGTATCATGAAAAATATAATTGTAAAATTTTATCAGCTAACAATTCCATAATGATGATTATGTATCTGTATATCTAATAAAAAAATTATTATGTATTTATGTTAAGCTCTAGTGATAGAGAAAAAATGATTATGTATCTGTATATCTAATAAAAAAATATAAAATTTTCAATTTTTGTGTTTCTATATACTTTTAGCTACTTTTTACACTAAAATAATCACATCAAGAATTACATGTATTCTTACGGAAAAGTGTAAGATTTCAAAATCAAATAAACAGACCACAGGTAAGTAGAAATTATAAATAAATGATTACTGAGCAACATGAAGGCGAGCTGTACTCTTGAAAAATAAATGAAACACAATAACAAATCTTAATGGTTTTTGTGTACCTCTACACACGGTTCTTACAGTATAATAATAATAATAATAATAATAATAATAATAACTTGCCACTCAATCCTTGTATATTATTTTATATTCATTTCGACTTTTTCCCTGTGTGGGTGTTATAATGAATACACCTGAAATTTACTCTTCACTCTGTTACTAAAAGAAGACAAGAATCAGTAATTTCCCCATTTAGAAATATGTAAAGGATCTTAAATGTAAGATTTCAATAATAGGACGGCGGCGGCATTGTATGAAAAAAAATGCGTTTAATGGTTTCTAGGATGATATTTTTCTTAGTTTTGATTTCATTTTCTTGTGTTTGTAGTATGTGGATTATAGAAATAAAAAAATTATTTATATTATCAACGCAATTTTTAGAATATTTACAAACCGACATACACGTAATTAAACAGCAGTAAGATACGTACAGGACAGCTAGTAGAAATGTAAAGTATTTAAATCCAGCTTTTACTTATATTAATACGTTTCTGGCTAGGCAAAGATGTAATGGTAGTAGATGCATATACGACGACTGGTGACAACATAATTTCTACAAAAAACTATACCGACGGCTACTTCATATCCTCTATTTAAATTTAAAACATGTTTATAAAAATATTGTTCTACACACAGAATCTGGGGCGGTTGATTATCGAGCATAGAAAGTATGAACATGTTGTGAGAAAATTGACAATTTTCAAATCAGCTTTAAAAGTAATTCATGTCGTTCTGTACGAAGATCACATACGAAAAGAACAATTTAGAGGTCTTTTAATATATTTGGAGTGTATGTTTTGGGTAGATCCTTCAGATCCAGATGCGAATATAAAAGAAACCCCTCAATTGGTACAATTTACGTGAATTGGTGAACGTCAAAAAAAAAAATGGATCAAAATTCCGTAACAAATTCAACCAAAATTATTAGGAAAGCTTATAAAATTTTATCTGCAGCTGGTTATAACGAACGGAAAATCAAAAAAAAGTGGATAAAACATATAGACAAAACTTTGAAATTAGTAGGTAAATATAATGGAACTACGAGTGGTTATGCTATAAACGTAAAAAATTCATTAGTAAGTGACGTTTGTCATTTAAATCGGTACAAAAAATTCAATTAAACCGTTTACTTGATCATCATGAAATAAATGGTGATCAAAGTTCTGATGTCAAAGTAATATGTAAAACTATAGACTTAGCTTTCAAGTACAGAATAAAAAACACTCTTAATAATAAATATAAGTTTTAAAATTATTACAGTGTAACCCTCCGGCCTGGTTCCGGATAACTCAGAGCCGGGGTTCACTGGAAAATAAGAATTATCGATTGGATTAACAATTTTTATTCCTATAATTTACAATTCTATCTTAACTAAAATATTTGATTCAAATGTATTGACAATAATAAAATAAAAGGATTACTGAAAGATTTATGTACAATAAGGAAATTAAAATTAAATCGGCCTGGACTCGGTCCTGGCAGGTCGATGGTCTGGCCACTAGGACAGCGGGGTGCGGGCTGGAGCGTTTCAGTTTCGCGCAGGCTTCCTAGGTCACGCTGTTTACTAAATAAAGTTTGGTTATTATTCTGTAAATAAACGGGTTATTCGTCGGTACTCGAGTGCTGCACTTCCGTGGAACTCGTGTTTTGACAATCTAGTAATTTAACTAACTCGTTCGAATGCCTACAACGGGAATAATCGTGTTATTAATTTTCCGATGTTACAGGTGGTATTTCCCCGTTGTTAATCGCAGCGTTGTGGAATGTAGTGTTTTCACCAGTACTGCGTAGTCCTTTAGAATTATTATGGCAGTCACTAGTTATCAAGATCGGGGCGACCCAGTCTAGTAACTAGTATTGCGATATTCGTTGTAAATTCTGTAACCGATTTTTAATGCGGTTTAAAGGACTCTATTAAATGCTAAAGCGGAGCGACCCAGTCTAGCACAATAGGGAACAGTAGATAACAGGAGTACCTTTTCAAAGGGCGGGTCTCCCCATCCTGATAAAGGGTGCACGGAAAGTAATTTCGGATTAAAACTGTCAAAGGGCGGGTCTCCCCATCCTGATTCAGTGTTTAATGGAATTCTAGGATTTTAGGTATGCGGTGAACTGGGTTTAATTACAGGATTCGGTTTATAAGTTCAAGTTACGAAACTGGACTTTATACTGGTCTCGGAGCTGTAATTTTCTCCGGATTTCGACGTAGAAGTTCTGGTTCTAGGACTGGTTCCTGGACTGGTTTCTGAGCTGGTTTCAGGTCTAGTTTCTAGGCTGGACTTCTTCCTCTCGATCTCGACTCAAAAGTTAATGAATTTAGCTCCAAAATTCATTTCTATATCCCCGGTCCGGCTGATTTTCCTCGTTCTGGCTTCGTGTCGGGCCGGGTGCGGAGTGGGGTCGCGCATAGGTTTGCTACTACCAGCGCCACCAGCGCCTTTCCGAGGAAACAATAACGCGGAAAGTTTTTTAAATAAATTTTAAAACGCGTTCTGGCCGGGAACTTCGTTACAACAGTCATTGTAAAAAAATTTATTCGAAATAAAATTCAAGCCATTTTTCAATAATAGAGTGATAAATATAGTTGGGAGTCTCGAAAATATCAGCTGGAGAACTAGTATTTGAATATAAGTATTTTAATATAATAGCTTGAATAATTTCTCCGATTGGTATGAAGAAAACGTATTAACAAACAATTATTAACGAAAATTGAAGAGATTCAAGATGGATTTTGTCTGAAATGATTTCATTGTCTGTCAACATTAGCTGCTGTGACTATTTATTTTATGTTCATCCTATAATATAGGATATAATATTCTATATTATAGAATTGCCAGAACAAATTAAGCCTAAAAAAGACTGTCTTAAATTAAAAAAGAAATTAGATCAGTGCTGTTTTACCTCATATTTATCACCTTCTCCATGCTCATCTAATAATGTAGCATCATTTTCCTCATTATTCTACTCTCTTAAACGTAAAGGGTCGAGATATTCCAACGAGTTCGAGCCAAAATGGTTACATAATGGTATATCTGTAAATGTTTTTATTTTACAATTTAATAAAGGATCATATTGTAACCTTTGTTGAATGTAGATTAATGGTAAAAACGTGGTTTTAAGTAAAATGGCATTTTCGTTTATGTTATCTTTAAATGAATAATTAGTAAGACTCGGGAGATTCTATTGTATTGATTGCGCGTGCCTTGCATTTAAATAGAGAAATGTCATGTATGCTTGGTGTGATTATGGAGTGGCGCCTGACATGAAATAAAAATTATATCGGGTAGTGTGCTTAAATCATTAGAAAATTTAATTAAACCGTTTGTGAAATAAATGTAAAACATGTACTAAGCTTTCAAGTAGAGAATAAAAAAACTCTTAATAATTAAAATTATTGCAGATTTTTTATAATCCATTGTAAATTTTTATTAAAATTTAGACCATTTTCAATAATAGGTAACAAATACAATATGTTGCGGATTTTTTTTTCGAAAAAAATTTCGGCTGAGGGTTTTGAATTTTGAATACAAAAATGCTTTAGCAAAAAATTATTAAGGAAAATTGAAGAGATTCAGGATGGACTTTGTATGAAATTATTTAAATGTATGTTGATCACATTTAAGTTTTATTTTATATGTAGATTTCCCAGGACAAATTAAGCGTAATGTTTTTATTAATTAGTTGTAATTGTTACAGTTAATTGAACATATATTTTCATATGTAAAAAAAATCTGAAGCAAAGGCATTGGAATGAAAATTCTCATATTACTTAAAATTTATCTAAAATTGAGAGTGGCCGGTGAGAAAAGGGATATTTATTACGTGTTTTATAGAAAATAGCATTTAAAATGAATGGCAGGGCGTTTGAAGTAAAATTCTTGTCTTGCATCATGTCGTTCAATTTTAAATGTAATCTGACTATGACTAATTCCATTGTGTTGGACGCGTAGGTGTAAAGTAAAAATGTTGTAATGTGTGTTGAAAAGAATTAAAAATGTGAGTGGAATCCTCTTGAGACCACCCCCACTCCTCTTACTTTTTGAAAATCGCCGGATTTTTGAATTTGGGTGTGTGAAAAGTAATCTTTCGACTGCAATGAAAGAATTTAAAAAATGTATATAAAATAATTAGCTGTATGTTAGATAAGTGTTTTGTTAGCGAATAAAATTAATGATTTACAATTGTTTTCTGTGGATTATTATATGGAACATGTATTTCGTTTGTAATGCAATAATTTTAAAACAATATATAAAAAGGGATCTCAAAACTGATGTGCATGTGAGATAAGTGTCTAAATTATTGAATAAAATTAATGAGCGTGTTGATAATACATGTTTATTAATGAGTTATAATTGTTTCGGTTTATTATATGGATCATGTATTTTGTTTGTAATGCAGAATATAAAAAAGGTTATCTGAAACAAAAATTAGAGTTAATCATCATAAATTAAAGCATGAGAATGTAAATCCTTATAGATTACTGATTTACCTCACTCAGCTATAGTTCATCCAAAAGATTCTGTCCGATATGGAATTAACTAAGCCAAACCCAACATATATCTTGTTATATATTTTTGCTATCACGTTAGAGGCAGCTGCTTATTATCTCGGTTGAGTTAAACGAAGATGCAAATAATGCGAATGTTTATTTAAATACAGGTAAAACGACCAGCTTAACACTGGTACAGAATTATAGGGCTCTAGTAACATAAAAAGTAAGTACCGTACGGGTCAAATTTACTTGAAATCTTCAAACAGGGATTATCTGCTTTCACTACAGCAGCTCCCAAACTGTTAAAACTTACTTTTTAGTTTCGTGTTTAAACGAAATTAAAATTTTGACAGTTTGGGAGCAGGAGTTTCAAAACAAATTATAAGTTTTACAATTTATCTCGTCTCATACAATTATAGTAAAATCTAACTCAGTGCGAGATTCAAGTTTAGAAAAGGATAGACGTGCCTACGACAATGGAAAAAATCATACCCTGCAGATCGTATGTTCAAAAATGCCAGGAAATGTAACTGCGTCACGCATAATAGTAAATTTTTTGTATCCAAGACCATATATCCATATAGAAAGAGAGAGATAATGGGCTCGAGGGTGTCGGGGATATGTTAATTGACCACTATGTATAAGGAAGGTCCTAACAAGAAAAAAAATTAAAATCCGAATCTTACGCGCGCTTCGGTTGTTGTACCCAATCGTGACAAAAAAAGTCCAAGTTGTAGCAAATATGGTGTTGTGATGATGCTGATGCTGATATCCTACCAAATTCAGAGCTAATATCTGAGGAGATTAGCTTTGAAACCGTGCCAAAGCCTGTAACTTCACCGGTAGCAGCCTGGTTTGTGGAAAACATCGAAACTCCAAGGACTTTCATAGCCGAGCAACATAATGCCGAATTGAGTCGTCTTATATTTTTTGGCAAGCTACAAAAGGATCTTTATGTTAGTATACAGGGTTTTTCAACGAAAAGTAGCCACCCTCAGTATCTTTCAAAATAATTTTTTGGTTGAAAATCGCCAAGACATGTCAACAAAGACAGCAAAGGGGACATCTTTTTACCTAAAATCCGGACGTCTGTCATCAACCCCTTAGCCGCGACAGCCACCCCCTCCAAAATTTCAAATGGCACTATACCATGTGTGACACATAGTTGGAAAGGTTATTTCATAAGGAATTCATTCTACTATTTATTTTTTTTATTCGCCTGAAATTGGGACATAAAGAAATTAAATACTATATTTTGTTTATTTCGGTTAAGCTGCTGAATATAGCAGTACCTAGATGCTTTTGTTTCATCTTTTGTTTTTTCATGGCTGCACTCGAATTGCACGCAAATAATCTTTTTAATCCAGGGTCGTTTTAATATCCCCTAAAACACCAACGAACTGCACGCAAGAAACTTTTAGGACTGCACTCGAACTGCACGCAAGTAACCTTTATAATCCGCCAGGGTCGTTTTATTCTTCGCTAATAATACCAGGTAGCAGAACATCTTACTTTACAGAACACAGTAAAATAAGGGGTGTACTCGAATTGCACGCAGATTACCTGCAAAGGATTATCCCTCGCTCGAACTGCACGCAATGTTACTTGCGAAGTATTAAGCTTGCAATCGAACTGCACGCAAATAGATACTTATCTATAATTCCAACTTATTGAATTCTTTTCTTTTCTTCTTCTTCAGAGGTAATAATTTCTCTGTAGTTGCTCTGTAGTAGTCATAGTAACAACAATGATCAGAAATGGAAGAAGTTCGAGTGATGTTGAGTGAACGGGGAAAATGTTTGTTGGTTGTTAATAATTGCAAGTTTTATAAATCTCGTGAACTTAATTCATCAGAAGTGTACTGGCGCTGCACAGTGAGAATATGCAGTGCAAAAATATGTACTATTGGCGAAACTAATGTTATATCAAGAAAATCAGATGATCATAATCACGAAGCAGAATAAAAAAAAATTAAAACGCAGTGTGTATCAAACTCTGCAAAAAGAAAGGCAACAGAAGATATGTTGCAAAAGCCGTCCAAATTGATTCACTCCGAGCTAAAAAAAATATCGAATGACGAATTTGATTGCTTCACGTCAAAAGACATATGTAACATACGTAATAATACGAATTATGCCAGAAAAAAAATGTATCCCAAATTACCTACAACCACGGAGGAAGTGCATAATATTCTAAATACTTGGCAATTAAAAACTAATAAAAACGAAAATTTTGTTTTATGTAATGACATAGATAAACAAATTGTGGTGTTTTCATGCACAACTAACATTAACTACATGTGTAAAAGAGAAATTTTGTTTATGGACGGTATACGTTTGATTATGCTGCGAAACATTTTACGCAACTTTTTACTATTCATACTGTGGAAAACGGATATTTTATTCCTGTAATATATGTTTTGTTGAAAAACAAAGAAGCGGTTTCCTACGAAAATGCATTCCGTATAATAAAAAACAAGTGTGTGGAAATGGAACTTGTTCTCCAGCCAAAAGAAGT
>JABXWE010013566.1:0-11121 GCA_014611495.1 Limonius californicus
TTCATATTTAGAATAAATTGCACCCATGCAATTTGAAAACTAATTAATCTGGATTAAAATACAAACTGCTACACAGCGAAATAATAGTATAAATATTCAGAATTTGTACCTTACGCAAAATTTACTCGTTAAGTTTTGTTGGTGTAATCGGCTCGAAAATAGATAAAAAAATACTTATGTAGCAGCAACATTAAAATACATATTAATACGTTTAGCACTTCTTTGGATTAATGAGAGCAGCTTGTGGTGATAATTCTCATCCCGAATCTTATCAAGTAACTCAGATTTTTCAACTGATGTCCTTGTATTCCTTAATAAAGCCACCGGGGGGCAGTAATATTACAGGTGGTAACATGTTAGAATCTCTGGTGAAATTCAAAGATATCCTTAAAACCTCTGATGGCTCTCTAAAAAGCTAATACTTGAAAAAACTTGTAGATGGTGACATATATGCTGTGATTAAAGAATTACCATTTTCTGACAATGAGGAAGCATTTGTATATGTTTCTGGTTATATTATCCGGCGATATAAAACAAAAATGTTGTTCTGTCCTGAATGCTTTCGTACACTCGTGGGTACTGGATAGTAGATGAGAATTATGCCGACTTCATTCAAGGAAAGTCAAGCAGTTCTTTAAAAGTTCCATCTAAGGTTCTTTTAACAATATTAAGAAAATATTGAAATTGTTATATAAGATATTGTTAAAAAAGATCTGAAACGAAATGCACTGTTAGAAATCGCAGAAGCGGTCGCCACATCATCAGGAAAGTTAGCAGGATATGCAGGATGTGAAAATCATAAGCCACATGTAATTAAACAAGTAATTTTTAACTTTCTGATGATAAGTGTTGCATTCTGTTGCAAAGAAGAGTCTCGGAAAAGGCTTGCAGAAAAATCGAAACGGCAAGAGTATGCTAAATTGTCCAAACTGGTTTAGTACTCTAAGTGTTTGCTGTGGAAGACCTTTATTGTTAAATTTTGTATCATCACTGTAATGTTAACTAGGTTTAATCAATCTGTAAAGAAATTTCTTGAATATAATCAAAATTTTCAGTGTAATATTTACCTACTTTTCAGTGTCTCTCAGATCGCATCTTTTTATCCACTAGCAGTTTTACTGCCCGGCACTCCTGCAAGATTTTACCGTGGGTCTCTTTCATTCTCCTTTGCATTATCCTGTTAATTTTACATCATTGTGCGTGTTTCAATCTTACTGGCAAGTTAACTTACAAGATACTTTACCCTGACTAGGTTTTCTGCAGTTTTCCTAGTCTGTACGGGTGAATGCCAGGTTTAAATAATTACAAGTCAATCTGCAGCCGAAGTTTAACTTTTAATCAATAAATATATTCAATTTATAGCGAGTTTTATATATTAAGTTCAGCTACTTAAATTATAAACTTAAATAGGGTGTATTGTTTAATTAGTTTCTGAAAATGTTATGTACTTGTTCATTATCCTTTGATAATCATCTAACTCGTAAAATTTGAATCACTTACTTAAAATAGTTATCTCCCAATTACATAAATAATTGAATTTTAGTAATTTATTGATACAGGACGGTTCAACACAGATTTATTTGATAGATAACACAATCAAATACAGAAGTTATGAAGAAATTTAACTTAATTTAGACATTGCTTCGTTTTTCTACTTTTAAGCGGTATTTTGCACAATCGAATTGTCATAAAGTTTGACGTGGCTGTCAAATTTGAGGTACCTTAGCGATCCTGCTGCCATCTAGCGGTCAACATTTTTGCGTCCCCCGGTCAACAATGTAAATATTAGGAAGTGACAACACCATACAAAGGGGGTGGAGTTTGGTTTCCATGCATCTTGGTTTCTACATTGAACCTCCACCATTAATATTATTGATAATAGATTTTGTGATTCCAACCGTCAAAAGAAACAGTTGATAACGCTGACAATTGCCGGCACAACATACATTATCAAGTTTCGCTAGACAGACTATAACAATAAATTTGTATTGTATCTAACATTCTAGAACAAAGACCAGTTCATAATCTATTCTGTAACAGTTTATATAACACTGACTAGACTAGTTTTTTTTTTTTTTAATTTGATGATGGTGTTATTTGCACAATGTGTATTGAAAAAGAGTTCAAGGTAATGCAACAACACGAACATCTTTATAAAAATGTAAAAGTTAACACATCAGCCGTTAATTTAAAATTCCATCGCTTAAATGCGAGGAGATACTTATCAGTTTACAGTAGTGAATAAATGTTACTTAAATATTACTGCGTAATCAGATAACTACACACGTTTTTGCTCTGTACATCAAAAACCTGTTCCTATTTAAGGCGTAACAAATAAGCAAGATGTTTTCAAATAACGACACAGTTTCATTGCTTATTTTTGGTGGATGCCGCGCAAATGCGGCTGTAATCTGCAATTTATATCCAGGGCTATCCAACTAGAAGACCTGTCTGAAATGATATTTAAATGTTTTGAAACATCTTTAAGATACAAAGGTAAATTTGTAAATTCCAGAGGCTTAGAACGATTACAAATACGAAGAAGTAGTGTTAGAAGTAGTTAGTTAGAATCCCTATCTATGTGGGTAACTTCAGTTAGAAGAACTCTGAAACTAAACGTATTTCATCCCTACCACGTTACTCAGATGCACGATAGGCATGAAAATGACTCTCAGAAAATATTACGATCTTGCAATTTCTTTCAGAATCAACATTTCTTGGATCCACCTAGTTTATAGTGTGTATTCTTCAGCGATGAGAAAAAAAATGTTATACAACAAGTGCTTAGGCGTCGCTGGCACTACAAGAAAATCCTTACTGGATACCTATTGCATATGTTCAACTTCTTACTTAAACAATGCATTTCGAGGAAATTGGATTGGAATAGGAACTGTGCATCCATAGCCACCAAGAAATTACGATATCTATCACTATCACTATTTACAATATGAAATAAGCGAGGCGTACACGTTACTATTCACACTTAGTCGAGTCCATAGATCGTTTTTAAAACATGTAGAAAGAATGGAGGCAATTTTACCTGTCGCACAAATGGGTGCTTTTCCTGTTAAATATTAATATAATTTACCTTAGCAACACTGTTAATTACTACAGTAAGAGATCAACTTGACAGACAGTAACGATGATCCATTTCTATACTATAAAAAAGTCAGTTGCTGTGTTACATTTATGTTGGGTTGCGTCATCTACTTCTAAGTAGGAGATCACTTAACTGACCCACAACTGGTGTAAAGAAATTTGCCATTTGGTTGGTGAGATCATTCTAAGTAAAAAATGTCTAATGCACATAGTTTTAATGTCTTAATTAATTCACAACCTGAATATCAAGTGTCCTTTCAGAAAACGTTTTCAGGGAGATGACAAAATCAGTATCATAAATTTGGGAATGGAGTCTATAAATGAAAACAATGGAATAAGCTCAAATAAACGTATGTCCGTTCTTACCGCACTAGCACTCCAATGTGGCTAAAAATGGTTCCAAAACAATTTTACTTCAGAGAAATTTAATGTTTTGTTGCTAATAAAGTTATAATAAATGTTCAAAATGCCCGTCTTGGATTTACATACATACAACTCTCGATGCATTTGCTTATAGCTTGGCGACAGGTTCGAAGATTTCTGGGATGATGCGTATCGCATAGCAGGAGTCCACAATTCATTGGAGCCGGTTATTGACAGACGTTGAGCACGCTAATGTTTTCATATGTACCCAAAAGCAATAATCCAGCGGATTCAAACAAGGAGAGCTTGTGGGCCACGCTGTCAATCCTCATCTATCTATTCATCGATCATCGTAAGTTTCATTGAGAAAATGCCTTGCGAGGGGACTAAAATGTGGTGGAAGCACCGTCACGCATAAACCACATTTATTGCCGTATGGCTAGTGGAAGATTCCCCAGTAGTATTAATAACTCGCTCTCCAACAACTATGTATACAGGTTTCCTGTTAATCTGTCAAACAAAAAGTGAAACGGTATCAGTTTATCACAAACATTGTCTGTTCTGTGTTTATGTCTACTTTGAAAAAAATCATATGGTTTATCATTCGCCCAAATATGGTTAGGTAACTTTATTAGTAATAAAACAGTAATTTCTTTGAAATACAATAAATAAAACCAACTTTTTAGCAACAAGTTTATCGAAGTACTAGCACCTCAAGAACGATGTATCTAGGAAATGAAACATTTTCGGACACCAACAGTTGTAATTTATTTATAATCCACAAGCTACTATGCTATAGGATATTAACATGTTGTCGTGTTATATTGGGGTATTGTGGGATGACGACAAAGTACCAACCAATATGCAGTAGAATTAAATGCTTGTGTAAAACAACATTCTTCAGGAAACTGTATGAAGCTGTCTTCTACCAAAAGATAACAGAAAGTCAGTTTGACTGATTGAAGGTTGCTACATGTTGTTGTATGTACGATAAACTTTATAAGAATCGCGGGCATGACCTCTTCAGCTCCCACACATTACTCCACCTTGGCGTTTATCTTAATATCTTTAAATATTCAAATCAAGATTACCTTCTAAAATACATGAATTTGTTTAATAATTGCCTTAATAAAAGTAGAATTGCTAACATAATTTTTGAAATAAAAATATACTAGATACGTTAAACATCTTGAAATAAACTACAGCAAAACTGGTTTGATGATGATTATTGCAGACGATATGCATTTCGCTAACAACCCTATCTTAGTTTATTGAATAAGCAAATACAGAAAATATAGCTCATAATCAAGTATACATAATTTGTGTCAGTTTTGATTATTGTATTGTGTAAAACGTGTACATTGATATGCAACGAAATGTACTCAAAATCCTTGAGCTAAACAATTGTCCTAAAAATAACTACTGACTAGTTAGTAATGACGTTCTGCAAATCTCATTATCTTCCAAATTACCAAAACGGTGACAAATAATCTAAGTCAATATTTGAAACTCACTTAATTTGTTTGTACATAGTTTCTATATTCTGACATAGGGCCTACGTTTGGTGCAGTATAGTTCCATATTGGCGCAAACTCCTTAACATTATATAAGGTGTTTCAGAAAGAATGGGGCAGTGTTGGTAGTAGATTATTTAGATTAAAATAAACCCATTAACCCTAATATATCTAGGCAAAAAGGCCTTCCTTAAGAAGTTATGGTAATTTTCACAAATGTCAAGATATTTCTTTCAAATTTCGTACGCCTACTTACCATTACATACTACAGTTACAGAACCATTTTTATAAATCAGACTTGACTGTAAGAGGCACTGTATACTGTATACCACTTAAATTTTATGTTAGCTCTCACTTTGTTATTAGTACAACATTGTTTTTGTAATCATGACAACCTGATAACTGCACGTCGTAACGACAACCCAAAACTTTGACAAGCATTTGTCGGTTGTCTTTACGCATATGAACTAAGAGTACCTTATTTTTATACTTTTTGATTCTCTGTCAGAAATTTACCTAAATTTTTAAAATGTTCTACTTATAACAAAGCTACCAAAGAGCAGAAGGGTCCGCGTAACGAAGATTTTCAAGAAGTACATAGGATGGGAAAGCAGTGGAGGTCTACGAAACAGCGAGCACAGGTACCTAAACAGGAAGGGGCCAACGTTCGACCGGAAACGAAGTCCATCTCTCAAGGTATTACCATGAACAAAGCACAAAGGCTAGGAAAGGACGCATTCTCAACCACCTGGGGTCCTGCGGAAGAAGTCACCTAACCGGTCGGCGTTGCATATTTAAAAATAACACCTTTTTTTTGCAACGTAGTAAAGCACATAGCACTGTTTTGTGACAGGTTGGGAAAGCCGATTAGGAAAAATAATTATTTAGAAACGATTTCGGATAGTGAAGTAGAATTACCAATATTTAATTATGAAGTAGATCAGCGAGGTATTAAATCTATTTTAGTGACGGTTACAATTGGGGATTTAAACTGACTATGGAGGTAGATAGCGGGGCCGCAACATCCGTAATTTCTAAAAAAATGTATCTAGAAAAGTTTCGAAACGATAAACTATAATTAAGTAGTGTGATTTTAAGAGAATCTGAGCCGGCTTCGGTGGTCTAGTGGTCAGCGCATTTGCCTTTAGATCCGAGGGACGCGGGTTCAAACCTGGCTGAGGTCGGCGAGATTTTTCTAGCGGGGAAAAATCTGAAAATGCGCCTTCTGTCGGATAAGAAGTAAAGCCGTAGGTCCCGTGCCACTGCGATGTGTGAGACGTTAAAAATCACTACTGGAGTTGGAATTACCCCAGATAGGCAAAATTCTTAGTTAGGGTGTACAATGGGCCAAATGTGGCCCAAGTGCATAGAGATGCTTGGAAAACCGCGTCCTAGATCTCGCTCCTTCAAAGCAAGCAAGAGAATCTGCAGGTACTAAAAGCAGACTTTTAGGTATCTTTTCTGCTAGGTTTGTTTTTATATAGTAGAAAAAGCAAGTGTAGCATTGCTGGCACGCAAGTGGGTACAACAATTTAATTTTAAGGATAGCGAAATTATATCCGAATATGTTAGAATTGTATCTGCTTAAAATAAAAAACATAGACAGTTTAATTAATAAGTTCGCAGAATTGTTTAACGGCGAGTTACTAACTTTTAAGCTTGCTGTTGCAGAACTTAAGCTAAAGCCAGATACCGTTTCCGTATTTTGTAAACCGCCTCCAATTCCACGAAAGAGAATTGGTGGTGTTGGTAATAAGCAACCAGAACGGAAGCAGTTTAATAACGGAGACACTGTGATGGTTAGAGATTATCTAAAAGTTAATATAAAATATTCCTTCCTCCCTTCCTTCCTTCTCAGCCATCTTGCTTCCACTGTAGGAAATAGACCTCCCCCAAATTTCGCCATTCTGTTCGATCTTGTGCTTGCTGTTGCCAGTTCGTTGTTATTTGGTTAATGTCATCGGTCCATCTTGTCGGTGGTCTTCCAGGGTTTCTTTTGTTTTCATATGAACTTCAATCCAATATTCTCTCGGCCCATCGGTTATCTTTAAGCGGTGCGATATGACCTGCCCAATTCCACTTGAGCCGCATTATTCTTTCGATAACATTCGATACCTTTGTTGTTCCTCTTATCCACTTATTTGGTTTTTTAACTCTTAACATTATACTCAATATGGAACGTTCCATTGCCCTTTGAGCTACCCTATGTCGTTGTATGTTTTTAAGTTAGAGTCATAGTTTCCGCCCCATAAGTGAAAACAGGCAGAAGACTATAGAAAACTATATACATATTGGAATATCACTTTTAAACACATGTTTGAGCTTACCAAAAGCTACCATCCCATACTTAGTCGCTTTTGAACTTTACCCGTCTAATTGCTCTTATCTATTTTGATGGTCTGAAAAAGATATTTGTAGCTGGTTACTGGTTCAGTCTTCTCCTCTCACTCTTAGATTTTCATTCAATACGAGATTTGTCATTAACTTTGTTTCAGCGATAGTCATTTTTAATCAAATCTTTACAGATTCTTCATTTAGTTGAAAAATTGATTTTTTTCTGTTTTTTTATCAGTATATGCTCAGTTTCATATGAAATGAACCCATTAAAAATAAAGTACGTGTTTGCTCCCTTTAACTGCACATCACAAGGCTGTTAGGCTTGCTTGGTGTCAAGAGCGGCAGCATTGGAATCAGCAATGGAACGGCATTGTCTTCAGTGACGAATCAAGATTTTGTTTGAGGGCAAATGACGGCCGTAGGAAGGTACGTCGATATCGAGGAGAAAGACGAAATCTAGATTTTGTTGAAAGACGCCATACAGAAGATCACCTATTGTGTTCGCCCCAGGCACTTTAAATGCTCATCGCTATATTGATAATGTCCTGGAACCGGTGTTAGTACCATTCACGCAGACGTTGCCAAACGTTAGTTTCCAACACGATAACGCACGTCCACACACTACAAACATTACCAGAACGTAACCCCAACAAGCACAATTACAAATGTTGCCCTGGCCTGGATGATTACCGGACTTATCGCCGATCGAACATCTTTGGGACATGATGGGTCGGCGACTAAGATTATTACCAAGAGCTCCTAACAACATAGACAAGCTGAGACACCAACTTGAGGCTATGTGGAACGAGAAACCCCAGGAGAACATAGACCACTTGATAGAAAGCATGCCACGACGAGTAAATGCTTGCATTGCTGTTCATGGCGATGTTACACATTATTAATTTTGTTTTCGTTGTTGTTATTGATTTCTTATAATTGTTAATCTTTTTTTGTGAAAACCTGAGAATTTCATACGCAATAATGAAACATTATTTTAGCAAAGTTTCAAACCCGCTGCTTTATTTTTAATGGGTGCTGCATTTCATATGAAACGAAGTGTATATAAATATAGAAAATTGGGCTCGGTTATTGTAAAACAGAGGTTAGACCGCAATGTATATTTATGTCAGCTGTACGATAGTAACATATAGCATGGAAAAGACATATGAAGTAAATCATCAAATATACTAAGCACCCAGTAGCGAAAGAAATTGGCGTGGGAGAAAGCGAAAGTGAAAATCAGAGGTATAGAATAAGTATAGATAACAGTATGGAAGAAAACGTAGATCATGAAGTTTCAGAGCAAGACATAACTCACGAGCAAGTAGGGATTCAGTTTAAGGTAATAATTGATCCCCAGGAACGTGGTACTGTAAGAAGTTTAAGAGTGAGGAATGTGCCGTAAAGATTTGGAGACGCCATTAGTTATTAATCGTTGGTAAGATGTAGTAAGATGCGATAATAGCTATCTATAAATGTTATAGGTTAAGTTAAGTAACATACTTTATGTTGTTGCAGAATTTATAAGATTAAGTAAAAGTAATGTAGTTCATAGTATCGCTAAGAAATCATTATATAATTATTTTTACACTTATGGTAGAGGTATGTGCTGCAAATAGCAAATAGTTAAGAAGCAGGTAGAACTGCAGGACACTCCATTTCAGGGGTAAGTGGCATTTCGTTTCAGCACACTTTAGGTGTAAGATATTGTGGAAGCAGCTAGATGTGATTATTGAATAAATCTTAGTTTATATCAAATGGTTTTATTATAACAACCTTCTTCACAACATAACAATCATTACTCCTCCATGTTGTAGAAACAGTTTCTAGCAATTTGAAAAACGTCTTTTGCTTCCAATAATATAACCCATTGTACGTTTTTACATTGACACCCTATTATATACGAGGTGTGTTCAATTGAAATCCATCTTTGTCTTCCACAGCTATCTGTACTTCTGCGTCAGACTCAAACTACCGACATATTAACGCCTTTTTCGGCGGTCCAAAAATATGGAAATCGCAAGGCGGTAGATCCTGGCTGTAGGGTAGATGCTCTAAAACCCTCCGTTTCTTTCGTTGAAGATTTTCTTTTACCACATTAGTAACATGAGCCCCAGCATTGTTGTGCAGCAAAATGACCCCAAGCGTAAGTTTTCCTGAACGTTTCCGTCTTATTGCTTGATGAAGCTTGTTCAATGTTTCATTATATAGATTTGCATTGACATTTACTCCAAGTTCCTTAAACTCTATCAACAAGGGTCCTTCATGGTCAAAAAAAAAAAGTTAACATCACCTTGCCTGAACAAGATTGTACTTTAAACTACTTCGGTGGTGGTGAACTTAAATGTTTCTACTGAATCGACGATAACTTACCGGATGGCTCGTAATGGCACCAAGTTTCGTCACCAGCAACTATTGACAGAAGAAAGCCATCACCATTTTGTCTATAGTCTGTGAGGTGTTGCAGAGATAAACCAATTCGCAAGCATTTTTGTTCATTAGACAAGAGACAAGTAATCAATTCCGATCAAACTTTGCTGTTAACCCAGATTACGAACAATACTATGGACAGATCCTACACTCGCACCAACAATTACTGAATTTTTTCTAATTAAAATTCGCCGATTTTCTCTAATAAGGCCTTCCACATATGCCATATTGTTTTCTATTAATACAGTACACCGTGCACATGGTAGCGGCACATCCATAGTCCCCTCTTTTCCATTCTTAAATTTTCGGCACCATTCCTTCACAGTTGTGTACGCAATACATGTATTTCGCGTATGAATCTGCAAGGGCTGCCCACCCTCAGCGCATAAAAATTGTGCGGTCCGCACGCTGGTCAAACTTGGACGGATTTTCAACAACAAACGCCATTTCAAAATCGAAGTTTTAAAAGTCAGAATTAAATTCAAACAGCAGAAACTTATTAATATATTGATTAATTTGAATTATTACATTTGTTTTCAAGGCTGCGTTGATCAAAGGTGGGTTTCAATTGATCAAGCCTCGTATATATGTATACTTACATATACACCGTGTCCGAAAAGTATGGAATATGTTATATAGCGCATTAAATATACATTTTATGAAAAAATGTTTCAAATAAAACTTGTTTTGTATTTAGTTTTCTATTATAGGGCAATATTTAAATATAATTTGTTTGGAAAACAAAAGCGCAACGCCTAACGTGTAATGTTTTTTAAATAGCAAGGTACCCGTATATTATACTCATAAAATAGAGATTTTGTTTCTCTTTTCAACGATATACGACTTTAATATCCTTAAGTAAGTACTTAAGTAGGATTTGAGAAAAACGTAAAATCGAAATTATGTACTAGGTATTAGGTTTATTTTATTTATTAGCACATTACAGTATTAAATTACAGCGTCTAGGTCTACCCGTTGTTGGCAAATGCTTAACAGAACCAGTTACTTAAAATTTTCGCTCAATTTTACTAACAGTAGACTAAGAGATATGATGTTCAGGGTACAAATTGTTAAATAAATTGCAAACTTCTTCCTGTTGTCTTCGTCTGTCCCCATATCCCAACATCATTAAAATTTCAATATAATGTTTCTCAGTTAAACGAACCATTCCAAGTTTATTCCAAAAGTGTGTACTAACATAAATCGAGATTAACGTTAATTTACAGATAATTTGGCACTTCATACGAGTTCACGTATCACATTGACATTTGTTGTAGAAATGCAATAGTTTCCATAAATAAAAGCGGCCACAGGTATCTCGATTAATATCTATAGTTTAAATAAATATGTAAGTACATTTTTAAGTTTTTCTCAAAAC
>JABXWE010013569.1:0-44992 GCA_014611495.1 Limonius californicus
CCGAGGTGGTAAATGGGAAGTCAGACCCCACGATAAATAATCATCTACCTTTATATCTTCTATCTGTCCTTTTATGTAGACTTAAATCCAAATAATTCGTCTAAAATAAAAGACACGTTGCAACCAAATTCCTTTTTACTTAATAAAAAAACAACCCACAATTCTAATATAACAAGAAAAATAAATTAAAATAAATTAGCAGTCCAATTTGACGTTCCTGGAACTGAATATAACTAAATTTAAATTGGGCGACACTCAAACAATTTTTCGGACTTTTATTGCGCTACTCAACTAAGATACCAGTAATTTTTAGCGCATTCTATAACGAAGGAGGCCTCCACGTGATGAATTCATGCGTGATCAAAACGATCAAGAAAAATAATGCAAGCTGTGAACTCTCACACACGCAATATCAACCCACTATTGAAGTACCCTGTATATATGCTTTACGTAAAATTGTTCCCCCTAATAAACGAAATATTTCAATAGTATTTCATAGGTACACATATCCCCCATTAAAGCCCCAACTACACAATTCTATGGCCCCAAATCAATTACTAAATTAATTCTTAAATAACGATAATAAAATCGTCAACAACACGGCAAGGTTATAGAAATTTTACAATGTACAATTTAAATACACTTCTCTTGTTCGAGATGTGGCGGCAATCAGCTCGACCGTACACCAGATTCCCTATCTATAGTCCCAGGCGTCCACTCGGTTCGGGTAAACCTTCCCAAGGTTACTCGACTAGGACAGCTTATCAATTTGCACCATACGTATGAATGTAGAGTTTTTCCAATGCTCGACTTAATTTCGGAAGTCCAGCTGTACGAATTTTGCCTAATTAAATTTACCGGAGATTAGAATTAAGATTCTGGAAATTAAGACAAGACAAAAATTTTCTGGTCATAACCAACTCACCAGTTGATGGACTCTGGCATAACACCAAACAAAATCTTCTTTACCGGAGTAAATTGTATATTGTAAATAAATTCCTGGAGATTTGTTTCCCTTCAACTATGGAAAAAGCTCCTGTGTGAAGTGACTCTCAAAGCGGAAAATGAATTTCCAATCGCAAAGCGAATTACAGAAATAGCTCACTATTCACAATATACTTCCGGTAATACTCACAATACTCAACCCACTGACCTAATTACGGAAAACTGCCTTTTAGAATCCCTTCCCCCTCAAACTTATGAAACTCCAGTACGCACCGCGTTGACTTGACAGAAATGTAACTTCGAAATATTAAAAAGTCCTATAAGCAGGAGAATCACTAAATATGTAAAAAGTGTTGCCTTCTTTTCGGCGCGGAAATCGTTATAATTTATTAGTGTGAAAACTGTGGCAGCTTAGAAATTGATCGAATAGTTTGTTTATAGTGAGCGTTTAAAAATAGCAATTTTATGAAAAAAATGGAAATTTCATGTGAAGGTTTGCGTTGGATGATTTTTTACGATTTTAGTAAAGTCCTAACTCAACAACAATGCATAGAATCGCTTCGCTACACTTTTGGTAATGAAGCACCATCAGAAAAGACTGTTTACAATTGATTTGCAGAATTTCGTCGTGGTCGTGCGTCCGTCAGTGATGAATTTCGTGAAGGTCGACCAAAAATTGTATTATTTTTATTAGCTTAATATTCGAATCTCTCAGTTACAATAAATATCTTTTAGCTTTACAATTAAGCAGAAATCTAAACAATACTTATAAATTCAAGAGAGAACATAATTGTGGTATATAACTCAGCTTTCGATGAACGGATGAAGAATTATCTTATTTTATTAGATAGCTATTCATAGCCGCTAACGATTTCCGAAGAAACCGCGACAGGTCAAAACTTTTGAAAACGAAAAAGTCACAAATTATTCTTGCGCCATAAGGCTAAAAGGGTACTTTCCCGCAAAACAGCTAAGAATACAGTATGAAGATGTCTTGCTCTACTGTCCGCCAGCGAACTTCCACAGTTAGGCCAACATGCCGAAATATTAGGCCGTTGATTTGAAGTAATTGAGGCTTCTCTTTAGATAGTAAATAACCGTACTAGCGAAATTTGGTTTGCGCAGATCAAATCAATTAAGGTAGTCTGCTTCCAAGAGGCATTAAGAGTCTTTCAGGAGTAGCGCAACTTCGGAACAACGCAACTTGCGAAATTGCGCAGTTGGGTAGAGCATTTCGAGTATTACAATGCTGTATAGCTGGTACCACCAATCCGGCTTGCAACCGTGAGATCCTAATGCTAAAAACCTTCTCTGAAATTTCTGTCGTTCGGATTCGACCTTAAACTGTAGGTCCCCGGCGTTTCTACTTTGGCGCTGAGGAGAAACACATGGCAGAGAAGAGACTGATGCCCCAGCAGTGGGACGAAAAGGCTGCAATGATTGATGATGAATGAATAGCTGGTACAGCAGCACAAAAACCTTAAGGCTACCATAGCCTCAAAAACTTTTTCGTTCACGGTACAAGTAAGCCTACCTTACCACATCAGGCAGATACTAATTTTAATAATCGTGGAATAGCTAGCACAGTGTGACATACGCCATCGGAAAGATCATAGCTATTATCATTTGGTAGCGTGGAAACGATCTCATTAGCTTAAGTGGTTCCCCAACAGGCGACGCGAAAGTTTTTCCTCAAAACGTTGTAATTTTGGAACCGGACAACTGGAAATGCTGGAGTTTGCGCAGTTGCAAGCGACCTTCCGAGTACTGTAATGCTGTGAATCTACGGGCCAGGACTGAAACCCTTAAAAATTGTTTTTGTAGAGTCGTGCTTGTAACTTTGCCGACTTTCATTGGCAAATGGAAAGATACGGGGGGATACAACACATAAAGGTACCGTACAAAGCAGTGTGTCATTTAACAACGCTACTGGCGAATAACGAAAATTCGAACTTTGATGGTGTACAACTTCACGCAATTTCAGAGAATGATTACCAGAAAACGTCGTCGAGCATCTACTAATCTTTCAATTTTAACAGAACATTAGGTGTAGGTATAAATAACAATAGAAAACAAGAAAAAGAAATAAGTACCAAAACGATGAAAGGGGAGAAAGCAATAGACGCAGATACATAGTTCAATTTAAAAACGCGAATAACATACGGATGTGAGATATTGCAAAACAGCAAAAGAGAAAAAGACAAATTACTAGCAACGGTTTGCTATTCCGTACGAAAGAACGAGAAGACTTCATCACTGGCACAACACGTAAGCACATCATCTCACAAAATTGCTTTCGAAAACACCAAAGTACTGGCCAACATAGGACACCTGAAATCAAGAATAATAAGGGAAGCAATAGAAATCGAGAAACACCCAAGAAATCTAAATTCTCGGGATGACACCCAAAGACTACCACCCGCTTGGAAACCGGTTCTCGCCAAAAAACAAATACACTACAGAAACCAGCGAGCAAATACAAATCCACCTCAACAAAATCAGAACATTCCAGCCATAGCCGGTCCCGTCACACGCAACCGAGCGCGAAATAAACAAAGCGCAACCACACGGAACGGCCAAGAAGTATATATAGCTCCAGCAGAAACGAACGTCAACCGTCGTATTACAAGAAGCATCAGCAGAAAGTTATCCGACAAGACCTGAAGATGGCAAATGTGACTTTGCCGAAACGTCGTCAAGACAACCAGCCCGGTCCGTCCCAGGACCAAGAAGTTGCTACGCGGAAGAATTCCTGGAAACCAACCACAGCATATATACACTGTGTCTATAAAGTAACCCCCCCCCCAACTAATTTTTGAACGACTTGATATTTTACCACAATATTTGGTGTGCTTTAATGGGAAATTAAATATTATTTTTTAGCCAATGATTAAATTTTCTATCGTTTAAAATGGCGGCTGGGCGCCATTTTGAATTTTTATTTTAAATAGAAAGGGGGGTCGAGTGACACCTCATTTGAAAGGTCTTTTAATTCTGCGTCTGATCCTAGAGTTTCAGAGAAAAATATTCAGCCAGCACAAAATTACAAATGTTTGAAGATAAAGAAGTCTATTTAAAAAAAACTAAGAATTACAGCAAAAAGAAATTAACTTAAGTGTTCAAAATGTTCACCATTCACTTCTTGGCACATAAAAAGTCGGTTATGAAATTCCTGCCTTACATTTTCATAAGTTTCTGGAGTGATATTTCTGCAAACTTCTGTCCAGTTCTTCAATTGTTTCTGGATTTTTTTATCAAGTAGGTAGTCCACTTTTTCATTTGTTTTTTTGCTGTTTGTTGTCATTTTTAAGCTAATATTAACTACAACTGTCAAGTGTAAATTCGGTTGGCATTTTCACTTAAAAATATCTACGTTATTGTAAATTTAGTTCATTATTTCGTCTAAAAATGCCTGTTTCTGACTTCCTCAACGGACATTTTCCTGGAAAATGGATTGGTAGGCGGGGGCCTGTGGAATGGCCGGCTCAGTCCCAAGATTTAACCCCCTTAGATTTTTTTCTATGGGGATATCTGAAATCAAAAGTGTACAGAACCCGTCCAGAAACAATTGAAGAACTGGACAGAAGTTTGCAGAAATATCACTCCAGAAACTTATGAAAATGTAAGGCAGGAATTTCATAACCGACTTTTTATGTGCCAAGAAGTGAATGGTGAACATTTTGAACACTTAAGTTAATTTCTTTTTGCTGTAATTCTTAGTTTTTTTAAATAGACTTCTTTATCTTCAAAATTTGTAATTTTGTGCTGGCTGAATATTTTTCTTTGAAACTCTAGGATCAGACGCAGAATTAAAAGACCTTTCAAATGAGGTGTCACTCGACCCCCCTTTCTATTTAAAATAAAAATTCAAAATGGCGCCCAGCCGCCATTTTAAATGATAGAAAATTTAATCATGGGCTAAAAAATAATATTTAACTTCCCATTAAAGCACACCAAATTTTGTGGTAAAATATCAAGTCGTTCAAAAATTAGTTGGGGGGGGGGTTACTTTATAGACACAGTGTATATGCCCGTATATTGTATTTTGTAAATCATGATAGTTTACTACCGGAGTTCGGGATACTATTTCCCTAATTGTACCTAAAAGAAAAAAAGTCTAGTGAAGTGATATCACAATGTCTTGGCAGTCATAGATACATAGCTCTTCTTCAGATTCAATTGCTTCAAATGCTTACATTGGCCGTTGAATAAAAACATCTTATTATTATTTTGTATGATTTACTTGTCCGGCCGGATTGGTGGTGTTCGCGGGCCGTTGTTGGCCCGCGGGCCGTAGTTTGGAGACCCCTGATATAGAGCCTTTTCTACCTTGCGATGTGAGGTTGTTTGGGTGGTATGTCATGTTCTTGGTGTTCTCTTGTATACGTCCTTCCACATTTTCCTATCTTGGGCCTTGTTCCCAACTTCGCTCGATTTAAGGTTTTTTGCCTCTGCTGATCAGTCTCCAAGTTTTCTTCTTCTGTATTTCTTTTCCTATCTATCTTTCTTGCAGTGGTCTTCTATTAATCTTTTTTATAATAATTTCTCCAAATGTCTTATTTGGGTGAAGTGTTTTACATCCCATTTTCCATGCGAATCTCATTTCCATGCACGATATCTTGCGCTTGTGTTTTCGACAGTACCCATAAATCTCAGCCATATGTGAGTGTTGGAACCTTCACTTTTTCAAATACTGCAACTTTTATAATCGTTAGGATTTCCGGTCTAGCAAAACATGTTCATAAGAACACTGACAATTGTTTGCAGTTGTGGATCAAGTTAAAAGTCAAAAGTCAAAATTAGATAAAAGTATTTATCTAATTTTGACACATAAAGTGACACTTTTCAAAACTGTCTGACGTTACGAAACGCTTTACTTTTCGTAACTAGTTACGTAATGAAAAATATTTCGTAACCAGTGATGAAAAATTCATTTCATCACCAGTTAATATAGCATGGAAACTGTCATTATTAATTGAATACGACTTATGTCGTATGGCGTTTCTAAGGAAATTAGTTATGACGTTTAATGACAGATCAACTGGAAAATTATAAAACTATGTTTTGGTCTAAATTAGATAACATCTTGTATGCAACACGTTATGAAATGTTATTTTGTGTAACTCATGTCATTTCGTTACACAAAATAACCCTTTTTATAACTAGTTACATAAATAGCTATTATATCTGTTCTCATTTCGAATAGATTTTCTTCAACCACTTCATTATGTAAAAGCGACTTAGTAATACAAGTCCTTTTAGATAAATTGAATGATGTGTTGTACAAAATTTTCGTTACTGATGCAGCTTAGTTGCAAATTACTTAAACTCAGAGAAACCCAATAAAGATACTGAAATATCTTTTTTGTCTGGCTTGCAGTTTCGTATGGAAAACTCATCTGATATGTTTTTTAGAACGCAACAACAGATCAAACATCTCATAAAGATTTATTTCATTTTTTTATCAAATACATGATAATACACTTAAAGGAACGTATTCAACTCGTTAATGGCACGGCAGAAAAATTTCCAGGAGGACTGTATTTTTGTCAGAATATTTTTATATAAAAGAGTGTTATGAACGGTAGTATGAATGAATGGAAAAACAAGTTTTTACACCATCAACGGAATCACGTTCAGTACAGAGATATAGTAATAGCTATATTAATAATTACATCGCATCGCTGTAGCAAATTACTATGGCTTATCATAATACATCAACTATAGCTGTGGCGCAACTTTTTTCTTATTTATCGCTTTTAAGAGAACACATTCTAAAACTATAATAGATACTGAAACTTTAATAATAGTAAAATATACTTCTAACTCGTTTACAAAGCAGCTCATGATGCGGCTACAGATGCTCTCTAGGTTCAACAGAAATTTTATAACCATCTATAGGCCTCAGAACCATATCAAGTTGTAGCTTTATATCGTCAATACATTTATAATCGGTATAGAATCGATATCTTCTTATTAACGTCGCTGCAAGGGATTTCATTGCCACCATTGCGTACTTGAAACCTTGAAATCAAGAAAATTACAATTATTAAACAGCCTATATTTACTGCAACTTAAAATTTGAAGTTGAAGGAACAGAAATTCTTTTTAAGGTATAATTCATGTATTTGTTACTGAACGAAGGAGGAGATAAAGCCAAGATATAATGGAAGTTTTCAAATCTGAATATGTTTGACCAATTAAAGGAAATTTTGAATTTCAATTAACATAAGTATAAGTCTTATTTTATTACCAACGCAGTTTCTGGGTCCTCCCGAAAATGGTAACCAACTGTAGGGATGTCGTTTAGCTACTTCTTCGGGAAGGAAGCGATCTGGGTCAAACTTGAATGGATTGGGCCATATTTTAGGATCTTGGTGGACGCCGATTATGACCAATACGACAGAGCTGCCAGCAGGAATGGTACAATTTTCTAGATAACGTTAAAAATATACTAACAAATTCCAATAGAAGTCTAATTGTTCATATATTTGCTGATGTAGTACATAAAGGTAAATGAAGATATCTTAACTATTTCCATGGAATAATGCTAACAGCATTGGAATTAATTCGTACAGTACATACAGTATTATTACAGTATATTATTATTCAGTACTTACCTAATGTGATATCTTCAGTTATGTCTCTAGCTATAAACGGACCTGCCGGAAAAATCCTCATAGTTTCTTTAATAACTCTTTCTAAATATTGTAGTTTTCCCAAATCAGCGGGTTCTATTGATCTATCGGGCCCAAGCACATCCATGACCTCTTCGTAAACTTTATCCTGTGTTATTCATCATAAAAGATTTACTTGTTCTTTTACTCTCAGGATATTTACTATATTAACATATATTTTAATATTTGAAATTTTGTTTGTCTTACTTGTATATCAGGAAACATGGCTAGCATTATTAAGATAAAACTGTTTACTGACGCTGTCGTATCACTTCCCTGCAACAGACGGAATTTATTTCATTCTATGCATAAACAGTATAAGAAAATAACTAAAACCAATAAAAAAAATTCTTTAAGGACATCAAAAATACAGGAGTTTTATTGACAAACGGCGAGGAATAATGGAAAGACAGAAAAAGTACTTCAAAGATCTACAAGATACAGTATCTATGGGAGCGCATGGTTCGAAAATGGAAGGTGGAGGAACAAGAGTGGTGGTTTATGGTCCCGGATGCCAAATTTTTGAATGTTCTGGTGCTATAACTACCATCTTCCAAGCTAAGGTTTATACAATAACTTTTCGTATAAAAATAAACCTAAGGAAAGTTAATAAAGGTGCAACAATTGGCATACTCACAAACAGCTACGCAGCAATAAAGGCTTTAAAAGTCTGCACTTGGAAATCTAAGCAGGAGGATACATCAGGCAGCCGAAGGGCCGACCAACTCGCAAGCAACGGAGCCATGACGCCTTACATTAGACCGGAACCTTGTTTTGGTATACAGAAAAATCACATAAAACATGAGTTCAAGTTTGTAGGACTAGAAAAGATTTTTGATCGGGTTCAAAGTTAAGATGTAAGGACATACCTGAAGGGGAGGGGAATAGACATCGGGTCAGTTAAAGCAATTAGGGCCCTTCCTAGCGAAAACCTTAACATAATCAAAACAAAATGTATCTGAAGAATTTAGAGCAAATGTAGGCCTAAGACAAGGATGTGTCCTCACATCATTTGGACCAATAATTCAGAACATCATAAAAGTAAGTAAAAAACAGAGTTGATACAGAGAGCATGAAGATGAAAACCGAATAAGGTCAAATTAACAGAACTGCTCTTTGCGCACGATATGGTGGTTTTGGGAGAAACTGTACATGACCTATAGCAAAACATAAAAGTATAAAATACAGGACTAAGGACGAAGGATATGAGGATCAACGTTGATAAAACTACAACAATGGTTCATTTAAGGGTAAAAAATTAATCACAACATAAGACTAGCAGAGGAAATATTCAACAGGTAACGCTATTCAAACATCTAGAGGTGTACATAAGCAGCAATGGTAGAATAGAGAAGTAAACAGTTAGAAGGAAGAATACGAGCAACAAAACGGTTCCTTGTTGCCATAAGAACACTTTTTGATGAAAAGGAAATTCTACCGAATATAATAGTTGAAGCTTCTAAAAAGTAACTGTTTTAACTCTCATGTATGGCTGAAAATCATGGGTACCATCGAGGAAATACAAGAGTAAGATAACGAGTATGAAAATGAGATTCCTAACAAAGATAGAAGGTATACCATGTAGCGACCCAAATAAAACATAGAGATAATTTGTAAACAAAACTACAAAACAAGAAAAACTTGGTAACAGGGACTGAGCAATAACAGAAAGGTTAATGTTCTGTTTTTGAAAAAAGGAAATTCTAACGATTATAAAAGTTGAAGCTTTTAAAACAGTAACGATTTAACACTTATATATAGGATGAAAATCATGGGTACCGTGGAGAAAATACAAGAGTAGGACAACGGGTATGAAAATGAAATTCGTGTGAAAGATATGAAGTACCTAGGCCGTGTAGGGACCCAAATAAAACGTATAGAGATAATTTGTAAACAAGATTAGTAGAAGAAACTGAGCAAGAGAGAAATGTGGGGAAAAACAAGAAAGGAAGGACGAGAAAAATTTGGTAACAGGGACTGAGCAGTAGCAGCAAGATCTTCATTGTTCTGTTTTTGGAAAAAAGAGTAGTCTAGCGATTACAAAAGTTGAAACTTTTAAAAAGTAACGGTTTTAACACTTATATATAGGCTGAAAATCATGGGTACTGTCGATAAAGTAGAAGGATAACGGGTAGAAAAATGAAATTTCTAAGAAAGTTAGAAGGGAGGCAATGCACAAACCCAAGTAAAACGTGTGGAGTTAATTTGTAAACAAGATTAGTAGTAGAAACTGAGCAAGAAAGGAAGGTAGCGTAGAGCAAGAACAGGAGAACAAGAAAAACTTGGTAATAGGGACTGAGCAATAACGGAAAGGTTATTTAATGTTCTGTTTTTGGAAAACGGAAATTCTAACGATTATAAAAGTTGAAGCTTTAAAATAAATAACGGTTTCCACACTCACATACAGCTGCAAATCATGGGTACTATCAAAAAACATAAGAGCAACTTAACTACCGAGTATGCAAATACAATTCCTAAGGAAAATAGCAAGCACGACACGTACGAACCGAATGAGATATCATGCATTCAGGGCAAAATTGAAAATAATCCAGAATAGGTAGTGTAAGAAATACTCGGATGGTTGAATCACCTGCATGGAATGAGCGATTAGACAAGAACAATGAAGGTTTACAATGGAACACCGGTGGCACACCCAAGAAACCGGAAATAGGACTAAGGTAAAAGTAAGACCCCGTACATAAACATGTGGAAAGAAATAGGTAAGAGGACAACAAGATCATGAGATACAACCGAAACCCTCAACAGCTTACACCGAAAGATGGAAAAGGTTACTGGATTAAGTAAAGTAAGTCACAGAACAACTGTTTATGGAATTCCATCAGCAGTATACACTACGGTAAGATTCAGTATTAGGCAATCAGGAGGTTTGAAAATGGAAAATCAGATATCCCTATCTTCACAAGAAAAATCTATAATTATCCAGATTACAAAACCACAAGAAGCACAATTTATTTACAAATTACATGTCCTGTAATATTGCAACAAATTGCAAATATATACCAAGAGAAAACAGTTGATGTAATCGAAAAACTTCGTATATTGCTGCAAATAATGGGTATTATCAAAGAAATATAAGACCAAAATAATACGTACGAAACTTAAGGAAGATACAAAGCAAAACACATACACACTGAATCAAAAATGATTGAGAAAAAGTGAAAGGATGATCAGCCGAAATAGTGCAAGAAATTCAAGGATGGTTGGATAACCTGCAAGGAATGAGCGATTAGAGAATAATAAAAAAGGTTTTACGAAGTAACATCAATGGGAAGATGCAGCAGAAGCAAGAAACCTGAAATAAAGGGAAGTTAAAAATAAAGGCATGAATAGAAAGATGTGAAAGAAAGTATGCTACTAGATTAAAAAGTAAAGTAAAGAGTAAAAAATTGAAATATTTGAAATAATGAAGATAATAGATATTCAGACTTGAAATATCCAGAGTGTCTCAAGAGCGAATTATTGAATTAAGAGGAACATTTAAATAATAAGAGGAAAATGATCGTAGTTGGAAACTTAACAAAGTAATGATGCAGTTTATTTACTTACTCCAATCATAAAAGTGTTAACTTCTTCACGTATTTCCTCGTCCGTGAAATTTGCTCCTTTTTCCGATAATTCAATTAGTTGCTGTAAAAACGTATTCCTCTTGAAAGGTTCTAAAAATTAAGTTTGTAAAGTTATGCTGTTTGTCTTATAACTAACAACAAATTTATCATTAACACACGGTACTATATATTGACTAGGGTTCAATGCAATGGTAACATTTGCTTTAAGTATACCTTCTTTTATGAGTGCCTCTGGTTGTTCTTTATTTTCCACCAACTTCTGTTGGTATGATTTTCGTTTTTCTCTAATAACCTGCGGTAAATTATGGCAGCATATTAACTGAAAGGCAGGTAAACGTTGTATTTGTTCTGCTTACCTTTGCAGTATAATCGTGTATGTTCTTAATGACATCATATAGTTCTTGCGCAATAGGAAATCTGTTAAATATAAAGTCATAGTGATAGAAAATACCACATATTCTTCTAAATGTAAGTTCCATGGCTCTGAAATTATACATAGAAACTGGAATAGATACGTGAAGAAATACGTTGGCGAAATGGATGTGAATTTAAGTTGTTTTGTTAGACAACGCGGAAGCATTATAAAAATACGGTTACTGAAAGGGATTGAGAAGAACATGGAGTGCAAAAGAGTGCGAAAGAGTGGCAAAAAAAACGAAAATCCCCTTAGAAATCAGTGAAGAAAAATAAAAAGAGTAAAAACGGTTTGCAATGTCGTTCTCTCAACAATGATTAAATAATTAATGAATCATTAAAATACAAGCCAATTAGTTAGTATGTAGTTTTGCATGTTTCTTTATATTTTACATTTTCAAGAACGCATTTGAATATGCATATGTATTTGAAATTCTAGGTTACTTGCATATATTATAGTCCGGACTGGTTTATCTCGGCTTCCTTGGAAGACACAAAGTCAAATTAGAGGAATGTTGCGCAAATGTATGTTCCTGACAAAAATTTATAGATTTTCAATATATCTGCAACAACTTCTGTAATATCCGGAAAAGACTGAACTTTATCTTCTCCAAAAGTATTTCGAAAGTTTTTTGTTCTTAAGGTTATGAAATTGAAACTCGATGTTCTTACATAAGCGGATACGACGAACGCAATTTCTGCAATTCAATCTTGGTATGCTAAGTGTCTGCAGAAATACATACAATATAAATGGACTTTAAAAAGTACTTTACGACCTTGTATAAATAGTTTGCTTTGAAATTACCCCAAAACAATGGAAATGTTTTCTCGCTGCAGAAGTGAAACTAATTCACATTTTGTACTGATTCAATTAGAAGTCTCGTCAAGTTAATGAACGGTTTTTGTATTTGGTTCTGCAAAGTATTGTTAACAACCAATGTACACTTGTCCGTAGGGTAGAAGCAACTTTCAGCAAACCATCTACAAAATACTGATATTCCTTGCCCATCGTCTTTATGGAACCTCTAATTCGATAGGGGTGAAAATTGTGTTTCTTGGAACTGCATGAGCTGTAGATTTGGGAACACCATCAGCAGTATCCATTCCACCAACAGACGTACTGAATTGTCAACAACAGTTTGCGTAACCAAATACTTAGCTTCATTGATTTGGCGAGTCCTTCTTCGTCTTCCATTGGCGATATAACTCTGTGGTGGGTTTAAGCCTGCGTTACAATATTAGCCCACAGTTTCATTTTCTTTGCCAATTTGGCCATTCCTCTTCGGTTTAATGATCTATAATTAATCAAGTGGTCTTCTATTCTGGGAATCGCCTATTAATCTTGTTGGCGGATCTATGGATACGTTTCAAAATATTTTTATTGACCTTGTGCATCATTTCTGTGATTCAAGATAATACATGCAAACATATCGTATTTTTACTTGTTTAGAAAGGTTTTCCACAATAATAAATAACAGTAAAACGATGAACAACAGCCAACAGAACAATAATACAACAAACAAAAAGAAATGACGAGCATTAATAAAACTAACAAACAAACAGCAGATAACTTCTAATTGAATCAGTACAATATGTGAATTCATTTAATATTTACAGTGACAAAATATTTCAATTGTTTTGTACTTATTTCAAAGCAAGATGAAAACAGTTTTCCTTGTCATTATCATTATTTCTATTGTGGGCATATGCATGTCGTACATGGTCGTAAAGCATTTCCTTGAGGATCGCGGTAGAATAGTGGCCGAGGCGCTTGGGTTATTCTACCAAGGTCGCTCAGATACGAATCCTGAGCACTGCACTTTGTAGGGTGCTTGTGTGGTGTCTTAGTTATAGGGGCATGGGGTTTTACCAAGTTGGGGCATTTAGACCCGTGTATAGCCAGAAACGTGAGCTGCAATATGCAGAGTGGGATTGGAATCATGGAGTTGTCCTCTATTACAAAAGTATAACACTATTATGGCGAAAGATTAAGAAAATTAAGAAAAAAGGTTTGGGTTAAGAAATTTTAATTGCCGGAAATGCATTCTTCGTGTCCGTTTATATAAGAATACCGAGTTCCAACTACATAATTTTAATAATAAAAAACTTAGAGCTTTTCGAAAACGACAAATTTCAGTTTCAAGTTTGCAGGATATTTTAGAAATGCCTGCAGGTATCTTGAAACTTGATACATTTTCGTAAGGGGCAACATTTCTTTTCTCTAATTTAATCGAGTTCGTATCACTTAACAGCCAAGGTAAGTTTCGGTTTCATTCAGTATTTTTTAGATTTGTTGCAGTAAATTCTGTTTTTCAGGTGCTACAATGAAAAAGACTTTAGATGGATGTGGTCGGAAGAACTAGCTGGGTGTATATGTATTTCTTCACATGTTTTTGAACAATTCGAATTTAAGGGTTTATAATCAATCTTGAATATATTCTTCGCATCTAGATATGTTATTAAATTATTATCACATACAGGGTGGTCCACCGAAAACGAAACAAGCGTGCTATGTTACACTAAACCTAAATTCTTCGAAGAGCGCCCGAACACTTCAAATTAATATGCCAGGGGACTATTAACGTTCACCTATATTTAATCCCAAAACTGGGGTGATTTTTACCCTACAGTTTTAAATGGGAAGGAGTATTTAAAGACCTGCCATTTGAAAGCTCGATGAATATGTTTCGTTTTCGGTGGGCCACCCTATATCTATCCTAATTTATCAAATTATTCCTTTTAAATTAGTCATAAGAACTACCTTACTGAAAAACTATCGATTTTTTGCTGGCTTTCTATATATCGACTTTGGTCTAGTCACCCCGTTTCGTTGCCTTATTTTCCGTTTAAGAGATTGTTATAAGTAGCAATATCCTCATGATTGTTTTGTTTAGTTTATACTTGTTGTTGTTATTATTTAAGATTGAGCGAGCCCTAGGACGCAGTTTTCTAAACATATCTTAGCACTCAGTATGGCCTATTGTACATCCTACCTACGAATGTTGTCTACCTGCGTAGTGCCAACCCCAGTAGTGATGTTGAGCGTGTCACACATCGCAGTGAGGTCCACTTTTAGAGTTTACCCTCCAGAATAATTTCACCAACCTCAGCCAGGATATACTTACTTATTACTCCATTTGGCGTAGTCTGAGTCAGTGGTTTGAGCATTAACTTTGATTCCCATTGCAGTTCCTGGAACGCACATTTATGTTTGTAACAAATAGACTTTGTCAATTTAATGGTATTTACCACAAATAGTATCCAAAGTATATCGACTGACATAATGATAGATATCAAAAGTACCCTTTCCTACTTCTTTCTTGAGTTGCTCCACCAAAATATCTGATTGTTCTGAAAAAATCTCCAAAAAGCCATTAAGAATCTTTTGGTTGAAGGTTGGCATTATTATTCTCCTATGGCGTTTCCATTTAGCAACTAGTAATTAGAAAAGATATGAGTTATCAATATTTTTGTTTTCATTACAAACATACCAGGGGCAGTGAACAAACCAGTACCAACTACAGCTTCAGAAAATTTGTAGAGTCCTTCTTTTTGGAGTGCATGTGGACTAGTTAAGATAGTTTGCAAGTCGTTAGCTCCCCAAATTCCGAAAAACAGTCGCTGGCCAACCCAGACTCGAACAGGTGATTCAAATTCGTTTATCAAGCGCAACCCGTTGTTTAAAATGTCTATTTGGCGATTGAATTATAAGAATAGAAATTTGTTGAAAATTATTTTTGAGTAAATACACTTACCAGTAGTAGAGCCCAAAAAGTACAACGCATTTCCAACGAATGGAAGAGTTAACGGGCCGTTTACTTTAGCAGCCAATCTGTATAGTTTCCTTCTTCGCCAATGGTATTGAGCATACCATACAAGTAAAGTACAAATTAAAGTTACAGTTAGGGAACTTAATACACTTTTGTTTAAAAATAACTGTGACTTTGAATCAGGCGATATAATGGTAGTACTTTCAATCATTTTCATGAAATATTTTAAAAACCGAAACACTCATTAACATTCTTCACTGAAACACTGCCGTATGTGGACTAATGTTTGTTTTGCTTATAATCTGAAGATCGCGCTCGTATTTCTGCACCGAACAGTTGTTGGCATATTTAAATAGATTTCATGTAATCTTTTTAAAGAATTACGGAACAGGTTGAGAAATAAAACCGCCCAATTTGCATTGGATATAAAAACAGTTACTAGGTGAGGCAATTTAAGTCTTATTGTGTTGCACATGAGTGCTCCTTGATTAGCTTGAAGGAGGACCGCGTTCTTTTATGATCAAATAAGGCAGAATTAATTTACTTAATTTTATGTATACCTTTTTCAGCTATTATTATATATGTATTCTGTTCTGCTAAGTTTTTTAGTTATATAACTATAAAATGTGACACCATTTCCATAAGATATCTATCCTCGTCTTATTTTTCTCATTCATTCAATCAATCAATTATTTTCCTAGTTAATTGAGTTATTATCAATCACTTTGTTGGTATGCTCTTATTGATTTTGGCTTTCTGAATCTTTAGTCTTAATGTTAATACTATACTATAATACTGCGATACGGCTCGCAGTGGATATACTTTTCAGATATCGATACATAATTCTGAACCCTTCTACTTGTAACGTGTGATTTCTGACGCATAGTGTATATCAGGAGTGTATCCCATTACAGCGTTTGAACGGCATACTTCGAGTTCGATTCAAATATTTGTTCCCATTTTTGTGATGTGCGCACGATAGTAAATTTTCGGATTTTCGGACGGCAGTCAACTGTTGTAGACAGAACGCTTTCTATTCTCAAGAGGTGCAGACTTGAATTGTTAATTAAGGTCGTTACGACACGGAAGATTATTCCAATTTGTGAATTTTCAAGTGATTAGGGGAAGTTTAAACACGGTTGTGTGATAGTAAATTTTTCCCTGGAAGTAATCCTAATTTAGTGCACTTTTGGAGAGTTTTTCTTCTGCCAATTTTACATCTTATGGTAAGCTTAGAAGGTTCTTATTCTACTTGTTATTTTTCTATGACAGTTGAATTTATTTAGGCAAGCATATACCAGCCGGAAGAGTGGGAAAAAATCCGGAAACGGATCGCAATTATAACTACGTGGAAAATTTCAAGAGCTCGATAATCTCAGCCTAGAAATTCCAGTGCAGAACCGTCGGCTTGGGATGCGTAGCAGATGGTCGTATAGCAAGTACTTCGGCTAAAGAAAACCTACGTTCAAGGTTTGTGAGTCCACTTTTTACCTTACCTGCGTTGGGTGATAAGTTCATGGAATTTCGAGAACTAGCCAACAACGAACAACGACAACTCGTTTAATCGCGTAGTCCTATTTATATTGAAATAAAATAAATATTCGACAAAATTTTGTATTTAGTCAAATATTTTATTTGGAAAAATTCACGTTCATATTCAATTAACTTTTTGTACACTGAGAACTTGTTAAATGGTCTGCAGTTTACGAGGTTGAAAATTTCTGATTTAAAGATTCAAACAAAAGGGGGAATTTTGCGTAAAATTATAATTATCCGTGCGCATATACCATATATTTGGGGTAATTAATCTAGTTTTACGTATACGAGATCTCGCTATATCGTCGATTCTAGACGGAAATTCGGTGGTTTGTTTAATATTGTAGAAGTGGAGTAGCGCTTCCTTAAATTTTAAATCGAGCTACGCATTATTGCTTTCCCTGAAAATTTTGATTCAGCTGTTACAAATTAAATCAGAGACAGTAGCGTACTGTGGTCCGTTCATTTTAAATTTGAATGTGAATTTATATACATATATATATACTTGGGGGTGTGTTCCTGATTTTTGGTTATGATTTTGATGTTTCATATATATACTTGTATTTGTATTGATCAATGATATTTTTTGGATCATTATATTTTGGGAATGCTGTCAATTATAACTGTGTTTTATTCTGTCTTGGAAAAATAAGTTTAATATTATCAAGCAAGGTAAGTTCGCATTCAGGAAGATTCCTGTTTATCCAAAGTCATCTTTAAGGAGGAAACGGTTTTTTTTAAACAGGCGGCGCCTAGGCTTACATCGAACCACCCTTCTTCGACTGTAGCTAGTCGAACCCTTGTCCTTGATACTGGGACCTTGCGTAGAAATTGATATTTCGCTTTTGTGTGCTTAAAACCATTTTTGTTGTCGCCGTCATATACTAGGCGTCACATACTATAGGGTGAAAGACTAAAGTGTCCGTTAGCCTTTACTTTACTACTTTTAGCCTTTCTGCCCCCCGTCTTCCAACTTCTTTCCTTCTGGTGTTGCTTGACATGTTTGCTTCACAATTCTGTTTTCTCGCATGTTATGTATATCCTACAACCACCCCAATTGCCCTCTCTTAGGGCTACATCTTCCACTGCAATCCTCTCTTTTCTTGATTTTCCTACTATTTTTTTCGACAACCTTATTTCTGTGCTTGTAAGCGTAGTCTTCTATTAGTCGTTGATTCTTTCTGTTTTTTAATGTTAATTTTAGTATTCTTTTTCTGCTACTACCACCATGTCTTCTGCATATAGGACTTCTGACATTTGTAATATTTCCATTTTTCACTGCCCTATTACTTCATGTATTTGGTCTATTTTCGACTTTAGCTCACCCATAATTAGTGCAAATAATATTGAGCTCAGCATTTAGTCCTATCTTATTCTCTTACTAAACTGTTTGTTTTGTTGTGTATTATTTTGGCCATTTATGTCTGCGTTATACTTATATCTGTTTTCTAGGAACTTCCATACAGCCTTCATTTTAATACTGTCGACAGATTTTTCAAGATCTGTAAAACATAAGTGGGGTCGCACTTATTTTGCTTATTGTTGTTTTGGTAGTTCGTTTTAGAAGGAAGATATTGTCTTGCACTCTTCCACCTTTTCTGAAACCCCATTGGCCATGTTGCATTGCGTTTTCGGGTATGTCGCTTAGACTTGTTTCCCAAACTCTTACCGACATTTTTCCAATTATAATTAGCAGCGTAATTCATCTGTAATTCTGGCAATTTCTATTGCCTTTTTGTAGAGAAGTAATATTACAAGCGTCTACCATTCTCACTCACAAGAATTGCATCATCGCAAAATCGTAGACGTTCAAAACTTTTGCTGTCTATTTTTATTCCAGAGTTTCTCTAACCAATAGTTGTTGCTAAAGTACATGGATTTGCGGATATAGAATTACTCTGGCGAGCTCTTCTCCGCAGTTTAGTTAAGGTCCAAATGCCCGCTTCCGCCAGACCTCCACAAACCAACAGAGTTTACAGGAAATACTTGAAAACGTCTTGATTGTTACAAAATACAGAGCAAGTCAAATTAAGGGAGGGCAACCCTTTGAAGTTACAGGTTACACAAAGATCCTCTTGTAAGATCCAAGGATTAACAGCTTCCGGAGAGTCGAACCTACGATATTGTAGTTTTTCCTTACATGTGTTTTTTTTTAACAAAATACATATAAAAATGAAAATAAATAAAAATTAGAAGTCATAAATTATTAAACACTAGGTACATAATATATTAATTGAAAAGGTTTATACAGTCACATGCCAAATATAATTGCCAAAGCTTTGAAACAGAAGGTCGATTTGTTTGGCGAAAATGTTGTAATTAGGTTTCTGTAAGAAAGTTACTTACTTTTACTAGAAGGGAGGAGGCGGCGACGGTAGCTACAATGACGCCACTGGTTTCCCCAACAAAGGACAATAAACTGGATTGCAATAGATTACACTGCATTACAACAAAGAAGTATTTCTTGGAGTAACGACTGACTATTTATTAAATCAGAAATGATGAAAAGAGGCACATAGTTCTGTTAATACGGCACATCTTCACGGAAACGTTAAAGGTGTAACGGGGCTAATTTATTTATCAGTTTAAAACGATACGAGAAACCACACGGTATTCGCAGATAAATTATGAACTCTTATTTGTAGATAATCCGACTTTATCGTTGGCTTTAATTAGGGGAAAACGGTATACCTTAATGTTACAGGTACAACTTTTAACTCTAACCTTATATTCACTGATACTTTCAAGAAAACAACAAACCAGTCGGTACCAGTTCTGGGAATGGACTGAGGCAAGTGATCAAACGTTAATTCCTAGAGATGCCTGCAAAGATGCTGACACATTACAATATTCATTTTAATAATAATTTGCGGGATAACAAAAAGTGGCAGTAACGTTCTCTGTTTATGTGTTAAAGTTATGACGTAAAGTCAGCAAACATTCAAATTCAAATTCAAATGCGAGAAAACCAGACGAACGTTACAAGATGTGCCTGCGTGTTCGTGTGTAATTTCAGTTTTGTGTATATGTTTGTATATATATATATATATATATTGCTGTGATACCCCACTTTGGGTTTGTCAAATAAATTAATATTGTTCGAGAAATAAATTACTGTGAATGTTTTGCAAGTATAATACAGTGACTGGTTAAACCTTCTATATTGGGCGCTATAAAACAATATCAAAATCTTAATCAAGATATCCTCCTCTAGATGAACATAAATAATAAACAAACTCTAAATTGTTTAATCAACACGAAATCAAATATATTTCACAAACTTTAATTTGTAGATCTCAGGGCCGCTGTTAGAATTGGTCGTACTGTATGAACTCTCGTAGTTGGTAACAAACAAGTACAAACACAAAGAAAACATAGGAAAAGTTCAAGATGGATATCCAGTTAAAATTTTGGTTACGAAAATTAATTTCAAATTATCCGTATTTTCGCTTTTAATGCATAATACAATTCAAGTTTATCATTCAAAATCAATATAATAAAACAACAATTATAATTTTATTACTCTTTCAAATTATTTAAAATTTTTCCTTTTATTGGAAAATTTTACCTAGTGTTTGTCGAGTTCAAAATTGGAGGAATGCGCTTCTGTCCGGAGAATTCAAAATAAGCAGCGTTGGCGGGTATCCTGATACCCGCAAATGCTGTAACATGTGATAAACTTCGCACGTCTCACAGCAACAGGCACATCGTCCAAGCTTCTTTATTGTTGTTACTTATAAATGAGGTTAATTGTTGTTAGTGGCATCCAAATTACAGGAAACCGTAAATAGATTGAACTCTTGATAACACTCTTCCATTTTAATATTACGAAGATCTTCCATTTAATTTCTTTATGGATGTTTCACGTTAGCTGCCACATGATGCGTATATGATTCAGGATGGTCTTTCTTGCTATGCCGCATGAATCATATATGGTTCATGAGTAGATTTTCACTTGAGGCCACACAGATCACGGATGATGCATGCTACAGTAGTCTGCTTATGGATTGTACAAGAGCATGGCCTCCTGCACAAGATTGTATTCTTAGCCGATTGAAATACTGCTTTTAGAGTTGCAGAATACCGAATTGATTTATTACCTTTTTTTCTATTTGTTCCATTGGAACTGTATATTACATTATATTATATTGTATTATATTATACGTCAATACATTTTCTATAAACTTTTTTTATTTTTTATTTACATATAAAATAACAAAGTGATTATCATAAATAAAGAGACTAACCCAGAATGAGAAAAAAGGCGTTTATTTATTTGATTTGAAATGGAAATGTAACTACAACATAAAAAACAAACTAAAGAACATTTTCGACTTTATGTATCTATGTAACTAGCAGAACAATAAAACAGGTTATCATTATAGGTAACAAATGAAAATATGCATTAGATAGTACAATAATGCACAATTGCAAAGCACTTTACACAGTAGAATTTATCGCACTGAATACATCTCCAACGCGTTTGAGTTGCTTTACTTCCAGCATACTTCCAATTATGCTCTTCTGCCAATTTTTTGTAACCCGCTATCTCATCTTCTTCTTTCCTTAGAATCACGTTCTTCTAAAATATGTTTCTTCTTATCATTAGCTAGCTTTGAAGGCTTACCTTTTTTCGAATCCGTAGTAATTCTTTTACTATCTCTTCCCTTAACGCCGTGATGCTAATTTTCTTACCAGTAACGTCTTTGTATACTAGTTGGGCATTTACAACAGCACCACCTAAAAGAATCTCGACTGCTAGTTTGCGGTACCACTTGATACCCTTTCTCAAACAGCTTGCATAGGCTTTGATTTGATCGGACAAATCAATAAAACTTTTACTTTTATTGTAGTCTGCAACTACTTCAGGTTTGGTTGCTTCTTTGTTGTTTCTTGCCGAGACTGTAACCATTCTATCTGTGTGTTTAGTAGACAACATCAACACTTCACCCTTGTCACACCACCTGATAACAACGACTCATCTTTTGCTTTCCTTACCAATCATTTCCCCTTTTCTTAACTTCTTCTCTACAATGTCCTTAGGAAGTCTCTTTTCCACGATACGCCTTGAAATCATACGTGTAACCATCTTCAATACATAATTTGAACAGCTTTACGCCGAATTTATGACGCTTGTTTTTGATGTATTGCAAAGAATGAAAAACGTCCTCGGAAAGGAACTAAAGTTTCATCGACGCGTATGTTATTGCCAGGTACAATTATTTTTTAAAAATTCACACGAATGTTATCAATGAGAGGTGTTAGCTTATACCTATATAAGCGATCTGAAATATTATCACTTTCGTTATTCGAAAAGTGCCAGTTACTAAGGAAAAGCTCGAAACGATTCCTTGACATCACTTTCTTCACTTCAGGATAAATAACATTATTAGACCAATAAGAGGATAACCTTGGCATTTACTAAATATATATTCACCAAATCAAGAAATACCTTCTTGCATTTATACATGATCATAAAATAAGCCTGCAGAAACATGCAGCTGACATGTTCATATTCCTGCAAATGCACGAATCACGGATTCACCATGCAGCCTAGTTGCAAAATTTTTCTTTACAGGCCACATGATGCATCCGTGATTCATGACCGATATGGACAAATAATAAACAATTTTCAGCAACAGATGACAAAACTGAATGTTTTACACCCTTATTAAACAAGTAAAACAGAAATAGTAGTGTGGCCCCGAAGAAAGTAATTATTTTTACACTGCGGCAGCTAACGTGTTAGTTCAAAGTAGATAAAAAAATTTGACAGTGACGACAAGAGCGACACTTCAATAAGAGTTATTACATTTTCATATTAAACAATGATTATTTTATAGCTGTATGTTAAACATACAGCTATAACATACTATGTTTGTGTTCTCTTTTGATATATCATTTTCTGCATTTTAGTATTCCAATATACATGCTATATTAAAAGTTTCTGTAAATATGTTTATGTCACAGACTACAATTCTTCCCTGTAGAGCTTGCCGGGATTAACCTTGCTTATGACTGAACATTGCGCACTACCACCACTACCACGAAATTGGTGGAGGAAGCCTGGAGATCATTTCATCGTGTGTTTGTAGCAGTCAACATCGCTTTACACTCCAGTGAAAAGTGCGTGCAATGGAGTTTCAATCTAAAATTAAAGCAAGGAAGCGTACGCGCGTTTCTTTTACTGAGTGAACTGAATGCTAACTGCCCATGTATATTGTGGTCGTCTCTGTTCCTCCTGGTGCCCACTCTTTCTCGCGCCGCGCAGCTTCCACCAGCAAGGTTAAATCCGGCAAGCTGTATGTTTAACGAAAACGTTACAACTCCTGGGTGGCTATCTATGTTATCTGCAAAAACTCGTTGTTTAATATAAACCACTTTCCGATTATTACGGATTTATTCAGATGATTTAAAACGGGAAGCAAATTGTTGTTGTTAATAGGCAGTTTGCTTATATCGTGGTTGCCTTTTCAGCCATCATCATCATCATCATCCAGGCTCTTGTTTCGTGCATCGTTGGACATATGCCTCCCTAAAATTTTCCATGTTTCCCTATCCTGTGCATTTTCCATCCAATTTAACATACGAGGCTTGCTCAACTCAAACCCATCTTTATCAAGCCTCGAAAACAAATGCAATAATTTAAATTACCTTTGTTAATGTTAGTAGTGTTTATAAGCAACAGATTAATAAGTTTCTGGCGTTTGAATTTGATTCTGACTTTTAAAACTTCGATTTTGAAATGGCGTTTGTTGTTGAAAATCCGTCCAAGTTTGATTAGCGTGCGGTCCTATAATTTTTATGCGCTGAGGGTGTGCGGCCATTGCAGATTGATAGGCGAATGCAAGCAGTGTATGTTAATGCATGTATTGCGCACCCAATTGTGAAGGAATGGTACAGAAAATTTAAGAATGGAAAAGAGGGGACTATGGATGACCGCGACCAGGTGCACGGTGTACTGCATTAACAGAAAACAATATGGCGTGTGTGGAAGGTCTTATTAAAGAAAATCGTCGTATTTCAATTAGAGAAATTTCAGAAATTGCTGGGCGTGTGTAGGGTCTGAAAATCTTCAACAAAAGAAATAGAGGGTTTTAGAACATCCACCCTACAGCCCGGATCTATCGCTTTGCAATTTACATATTTTTGGACCGCTGAAAAAGGCGTTAAATAATCGGCATTTTGAATCTGACGCAGAAGTACAGATAACTGTGGAAGACTTGTTCAATCAGCAGCCACAAGAATTCTATGAGCAGGGTATACGTCGGTTTGTAAAATAATGGGATAGGTGCCTTAACTATGGCGGTTATTATTTGTAAATTGTTGAATAAATTTTCTCTAAAGCAAAGATGCGTTTCAATTGAACACACCTCGTATTTAAATGGCATAGTCTAACAGGAAAGGTTCTGAAACACCCCAAAAGGTTCTGCAAGTGTGCACAAGTACAGAACCATGCGCACTCTGGAAACCAAATGTTACTCACATTTTAAAGAGAGTAAGAGATTGATATCCAACTTCGATGATTAGTCTTCGTCTAAAAGACATACGACAATTAAGAAATCATAAGTGGTAGTGTTTGTCTATTTAAAGGGACAAACATCTATAACCTATTAAACTACATGAATTTTTATTTTGCGAGTTTATTATTAGGCTATTATAAACTATTTTTAGAATGGGTGTGTTTCAAGGAACACTTGCAACCTGAAACTTTCAAATTTTTGTGATTGGATATTCAAATGTGACAGTAGTGAACTGGAACAGTATATTTTGGTTTTTACAGGAAGCTGTAAATTGTAATATCATCCTTTATTTAATTCTTCCGCCAATATAATTTCAAATATACATGCATTATTTCAGTAAGGCCTCCATACTTTTGTTTAACATATGTAAATAGTTGGTGGTAATCAACAAAACATATCCTTACTCCTGTTCCATCTTTTCGAGTAGCTGTAAACCACAATTTTTTAAACATTTTTGCTAATCAAAGCAACGATAAAACGCTTGGCGTGTGTGCTTTGAGCAACTTGTGCATTCCATTCTGTTGGATTGCAATGAAATGCGTTGTTACTTTGCACTTCCTTTCAACCTGCTGATGCAAAAGTGATGCAGACATAAAATACTCTGAATATGGAAACGGTTAATGCTGTTGCTTTTTCCTATTACGCATTTATACGCCAGCTAGCCGCTGCTTATAAATTTCTAATTAAAATCAAGAAAGTCCGTGTTTCAGCAATAGACACGGTTGTTTGTGCTAGTGCAAAACCTATAACTGTAGGTACATTATATGAAATAAATTGCGAAAATGATAATTTTTGCAACGGGAATCGCATAATCTAAATTTTAACAACTTTTCTATTCTAACAGCATAAATATTTATAAATATTAGGCAACGAATTTGCACGTCCTATGATGTAACTCAGAGATATGGCAATTCCACTTGCTTTTGATCTCTTTAGTTGCCATGAGTAAACCAAGAGCTAATTTAATCCTTAGTCATAAAAATTCTTTTAGTCATTACTTAGTACTACAACACAGTGATGGTACTAACACTAATACAAATAGATACAGGGTGTTCCACAACTCATTGCGCTGTTCAATGCAAACTGTAACTGTAATATGCATGTTGTATGCTCTACGGTAAATATTTTTGCACTTACAATGGAAAACTATTAAAAAATATTTATTACATAATTATTACTATCTAGACCAGTTGACACTTTTGACATCACAAATCAACTAATAAACAACTCATTTCTACACCACCATGAGGTAGAACTACTGACGCATTTCTTTTTATGTAGTATCCCCAATAGGCCTAATCCACCGCTGAATAAAGTAGTTATCAATCCTTTTCAATACCTAAACACAAATTGCTTATGAACAAAAAGAATAAAAATAACGGATAGAATCAAATCAAAATCTAAAATTTTCTGTAAATTAATATAACTGTTCAAAATGACCATCATCAACATTATGACATTCTGCACATCTCACAGCACTTGAACTTTGTACTCGTTGGAGCATATGTTCGTTGAAAGTTGCAGCGGCTTGGTTGATACGATTGTTAAATCGTCCAATCGTCCATATTGTTCATTGATATGAAATATGCCCAATTCTTCAGATAATCCCATAAATAAAAATCTAATGGCGTTAAATCAGGCGACCTTGGTGGCCAAGCTATAGCACACCCACGACCAATCCAACGATCTGAAAAATTACTTTGAAGTCATTCTCGAACCATGATTCAATAATAGAAAGAACAATCAATGCAGGTTCGTTCCCCACAAGAGCGGGTCGCTCTAGGGGTCAGTCGGGTTCCGTACTGGAACCCTAAGCACCTCAGCCAGTAATGAGAATGTAAGTACACGAAAGGCCAGGAAAATTGGATATAGGAATTTTGTGGATGATACTGTCCCAGCATTTAACTGTATGACCCAGGAAAGCCACGAAAACACTGAGTCAGGACAGACGGTCTCGGGGTTCGAACCCAAAGTCTCTCGAATGAAAGATAAACATTCTACCGCTGAGCCACTTTCCTTGGTTCATCATGTTCCATAATCGGCTGGACACCATCTTGTTGGTAACACATATTTTGTCTAATTATCATTAGAACATTTTCCAATAGTATTTGAAAATCTTCATTTAGAAAATGTAGGGAATTTTCAGCACTAAGACGATATGACAGAATAGAAGGACCAATTAAATAATTATTTACTGTACCTACCTGCCCAAACATTAACACCGCATGGATATTGATAACTTCGAACATAGTTTGCATGAGGGTTCTCATCTGCCCACACATGATTATTATGAGCATTGTAAATCCCATCCTGCGTAAATGCAACCTCATCTGGCCACAAAATATTTCCAATAAAACTTGAATTTTCCTGATGTTTATTTTAATAGCCATTCACAGTACCTATTTAACTCGTGCGTTATAATCCTGTGGTAATAAGAGATGCACTTTCGTTTTTCGAAAGGATATAGGCCGTTGTCGTGTAATATTCTGTGTACTGTCGACTTTGGTATGTCTATAATCCGAGAAATACCACGTACGCTTCTCGTAGGCTCCCAGTCAATTAAATTTAACATATTATTTTCAATATTAGGCTGTCTTACCATAAATGGACGACCACCACCACTACCATCTCTTCTTATACCAACACTTCCTCGCTCTTCTAGTCGTTGGTCAGTTCATTTAATAACTGTGTGGTTTGGATGTCTTCTATTTGGATAGCGTTGAGCATATAGCCTCGTCGCTCCATTACAATGACCACCAACCTCATCAAAAATGTGCCTTGACGCCATATCTAAATCTTGTGTTTTCAACAAAATCTTAGTATCAAAAATCTGCAATTTGAACTTATGCAGAAGTCATTTTTATGGTTAATATAATAAGTTTATTGACGAAGAACTACTTTCGTCGATGATATCCATTTGTTGAGCTTGGTTGTTAAAGATACGCAGCATTCGAATTGCAAACTTGAAAACTCATGTGAAGAAACTAGTCTAGGAAATAGTATATTAAAGAACTAGTTTCATAAGGCCCTTTCTTAACGCACGAGTCCAAGTTTGAAAAACGAGACGCGAAGCGTCGAGTTTTTCAACGGACGAGTGCGACAAGTGGTCTTATGAAACGTGTTCTTTATACTATTTTTTCTATTGAGGAAGTTTAAGAGTATTTTAAATAAATTTATGCAGAAAATTTTACGTCAAATCGATTACTAGGGAGTTTTTATAAACACTTATGGCAACACTGACAGGTGGCTGAAACTGACATTTCAAAGTTTCAAATTCAAAGCTATTTTTAATTTATTTATTAGTGAATAAACTAACGAAACATGAGCGAAGATACAATAAATTGTACTCCCCCTGAACTGCGTAAAGCAGCTATAAAGGCTACCGAGAAGTTAGTCCCTCAAAAATCAAGAAAAGCATATCTTAGAGCATTTGATATATTTTCAACTTGGTGTGCTCAAAATAATGTCCCAGGTATAACAGAAAATGTACTAATAGCATATTTTGAATCTATGTATACCAACAAAAAAAGTTCTACTCTTTGGACTATCTACTCTATGCTTAGAACTATGATTAGCCTGCGACACAATATTGATATATCGAAGTATCTGCGACTAATAGCCTTACTTAAGCGATTTTCAGAGGGATATGAACCAAAAAAATCTAAAATACTAGAATCCCTTAATATAGACCAGTTTATTCGTGAAGCTCCAAATAATACCTACCTTGTAACAAAAGTAAGTTTGTCAGATTATTAAACAACTTTATTTTTACAAATTGATGTTTATATTTAGGTTGCATTAATAATGGGTTATTGCGGTGCTTGTCGTCGAGAGGAGCTAACTAATATGATGACTAATCATATAGATTATAGAGTACAAAGCTGATGTAGTTTTAATAAATGTGCCAAAAACAAAAACTAACGTTCCACGACTTTTTGCTGTAACAGATGCAACTTGGATTAACCTTATAAAAGAATATGCCAGTCTTAGACCAAAACATACAAACCACCAACGATTTTTCGTAAACTATCGTAATGGACAGTGTACAAGCCAGCCTATCGGCATAAATAAAATCGGGCAAATGCCAAAGTCCATTGCAACTTTCCTGAAGTTGCCAAATTCAGAGTTATACTCTGGTCACTGCTTTAGACGGTCGTCGGCATCACACTTGGCTAACCATGGTGGAGACCTACTTACAATCAAGCGACATGGGGGCTGGAAGTCCTCAGCCGTAGCCGAAGGATACATTGAGGCATCTCTAAAAAAGAAAATGGAAGTTGCCCAAATGTTATCCACACAAACTGAGACTGAGGTTTCCACTTCGGTGCCACGAGAATGTTCCGATACATCCATTTCGCTTGAACCTGGTTGTTCGACTGCCCAAAACACATTCGTAACATCTAATAACATCGAAAAATCGACCTACGAAATACCCAATTTAAAAATAAGTACTGGCGCTCACTGCAACATAACTGTTAATGTTTATAATAATTATAATTCCAAAAATTAAACTGTTGAAAGCTTCAGAACGTATTTTTATTTAGGTTTCCAAGCTATCATAACCTACAAATGTCGACATTGGCGCATCATGCGGGCTGAAGTTTTTAATGTACCTAAGTTCTGTTTGAGTTAGTATCTTGCAAACCTTTTTGTTAATTTAATATTTTTTAGTTCTTAATTGTGATGTGTAGAATTATTATAAGTATGTATAAATACAGTAGTACACACTACACAGTCATTAGGTAGGAAATTGCAATTGCAACGCTAATGAACTTGGAACAGTTTCTATAAATCGAACTACCAACATCGTAAAAAAAAAAAAACTAAAAACAGTACGATTATAGGCCTCCTTAACGTACTGTTTTTAAGCTAAAACAGTGCGCTTAGAACAGCTTTATAAAACCGAAATAGAAAAAATAAATAGTAAGCTGTTTTGTGTTCAGTATGCACTGCTACGAAGCATTTTATCATCTCTTATGTGACACCCTATACAAAGTTATTGGAATACAGCGTGTCCCAATGTCCCAAATTTGGTGCTTACCATTGGGATCTTGAAAAAACAACGAGAGATGTAACTTGATTACATGGGAAAATAGATCACCACATTTATGACGTCAATTCATCGATAGTTTTGGCTTTTCTGGAAAATGCCCAGCCTAATGTTATAATCAAAAAATTGCAAGTTCACATAGTTTCCCAATTCTAGGTATGGGTAGACAATACAACCCAGGCGTTACTCTCAAAAATTCGGGTTTAGGAATTTCTACGAATATAATGCTTTAATATATTAAAAAAATTTTAACGTTCATCCGGAAAGTGCTATGGTTTATTGAGTTCCTGAAATTTTTACAGTTTGGGATATTAACTAAGGGATTTACTTTTTAGAATTCGATGCTACTGTTTTTAATGCAAAAGCGGCCACAATAAACTATATGTACTGTAATTTACACAGTACGTTTATAGTAACTTTCTCCATAACTAAGTAGCTTTTGTAAGTATGCAATATGACGCTTGTGATATGCTGAAATTAAAAGCACGTGTATCCACTACAAAAGATTTTTGAAAATTCCGGACCCGACATGACCATTATATTTATATATATATATATATATACATATGAATATGTGTGCAATAAGTCAGTGAAATGTTTAAAATTATAGCTTAGTATATGTAAAATGGAGAGTTACATAAGTACATGAATAACTTTATTGAGCCTGCATTTACAAGCATAAAACAAAATTATTACTTTTCATAATTTCTGAGTAATTCTATTCCACTGTTACTATACGGAGTAACCACGGGAGCCAAAATACTAGGTAAAAAACAAAAAAGTTACATGCTGTTACCTCATCTCGCGGTCACCTGGTATATTTCTACAGTTTTAATGAAGGGGACTACTTACTATTAAAATGTGCTTTAATTAGGTATACTCAATTTTGCAGATTGTCATGCTCTGATAATTATTAAAATTTCTTAATTCTACTGAACATACTGCAAGTCTTATCAGTGCGGTTTCCTATTAATAAATTCTACATCATTGTCTACCGATTTCACGCCATTGTTCTCCAATCGTAGCAATTACAGAAATGAAATACAATAAGCTAAATTTATGACGTTTCTTCAATTCCGCTGGCTTGATCAATAAAAGCCAAAGCTGAAAGAGTCTACATATTTGACAATTTAATTAGAGCATCGGCGTAAGAAGAACAATGCAGTTACGTATCTGCTAAGTTACACAAACGCAAATAAATTAATCGTAATGAACTGGATCGCAAATAAAATTTTATTTACGGCTTAGCAGTAATCTTAAATTACAACAGAAATTCATCGGTGCCTACATCAAATACTGCACCATAAATTTTTCCAGTAAGGCTCTGTTGTGATTTATGTAGAGGTGGTTATACAACGCGTTGGTTTGATTGTAAGATAAGATGCTAAAACGGACCCAAGGCCGACTCGTCCATGGGATTCTTAAAGAAACGCCCCTTAAATTACTAAATATATGACACGAAATATCACTAACAAAGTTGTATTCGTGTAGAAAAAAATTCTGGAACAAAATTACTATCAAAGTGAGAATATCTTTTAATTCCTTTTGCGTGAGCTTTCAACTCGCCGATGGAAGGAATTTGGGGTTATTTTTGATATGAAATCACAGTCGGTTTAGATTTCTGGTTCGGCTTACTTTTAAGGGTAAGAATTTTACATAAGAAAATTTTTCCCTATTGGGAAACTTCTATATAGACGGTTTTTTTCCACTGTGCGTATATAGAAAAATAATTTATCTATAATTTTTTTCTACGGTAATTTAATGTGGAACTAACGACATTTAGCTGTTCCAATTGTTTGGAACCTTCACTTGAAAATGAACATACAAATATTTGATTGATTATTCTATTACGCGCATTCCGATTTGCTTGTTACTGAAATAAAATGTTCTGCGGTATTATTGCAGTAGCGAGCAGCAGGGAAAACCTCTGATTTAAGGCTATTAAATTGATTTTGGGTTAATTGTTGTTACATTATTTTTTGCATTAATATTCATTATAATACGAATATAATGACACGCCTATTAACGATAAGCTAACTAAGAACAGTAAATACAGCGAATTTCCCTCATAACATAATGCAGATATTGCGAAAGCGCGTGTCCTGGTCTCATAAACTGGGTTAGTTAAAACTTTTCCCGCGTGTGTTTTCAGGATTAATAAGGGTTGATGGTATGGTCTACCTGCTTATTTACGGCTTTTAGTCTTCGAGGAAATATCTGAACATTGCACTGGTTCAACGAACAATTTGTAACAGTTTTCCTAACATTTGTAAACTTTCCAATAGATCCTTCGCGTTAGCGCTTGGAGATATTTTCGTATATATTCTGGACATATTATGTATATTTTAACGGGACCTTACACTAATGTGGAAATTATACGTTTTAAGAATATTGATTAATATTTAAAACGTGCGTGATGGTAGCTGTTTTATACGAGAAAAACATAATTTTATAGTCTCACTGACATCAAGGACAATGTTGTCGTATTTATTTTCGTTGACTAGATAGTTGAGACAGCACTTATAGAATAATAAGTAATAGTTGGCACATTTCCTAATTTCCATTATGTTTCATGTACATAGAACAACGAACAGGAGACATTTCATATAATATCTATAGTAGTCAAACGCAAACATTAAAAGGATCTATAAAATTCTTTGATTGCCTGGTAATTTTTCAATCCGGCAACAGTGCACATCTTCGCGGGTACAGACAAACAGTAAATTAGCATACTTTTCTATTTTCCACCTAAATTATATAGAAACAATAAAAATTCAGATACGTCTGCAAATTTTGAAACAATCAAAGAATTGGTACTAAGGAATGCCTTTTTCTTCTTATTTCTAAATCAATGCCAAGGTGTGTTCGTGATTTGATCATCAAGTGTTTTTAATTAGTTGAAGCTATTTGAAGCCTTGAAAATACAGTTCCATATCGTTAAAGTGTAAATTTTTTCCAATAAATATGTATATTTGGTGAAAAACAATGATGAATCAACCGATTATGTAAATGCTTGAATATAATACAGCTCAATATGGTTATAACGAAATCTTTGAGATTACAAATATTAGTTCGTTATATCGGTTAAACGTAATATCCGGATAATAGTATTAAAACTGTCACTACAACATTTACTAATAGAAAATACATATATTTATACTCAAAAATATGTTTTAAAATTGTTTATAATATAATATCGATTGTCGGTTATTTTTGTGGTTTAAGGGATCCCAAAATCAAAAAGTAAATATAATTTTTTACATCGAAAAACTATTATATTCGTATCCTTGTCCGTTTTTGGATTATCTACTTGATCGCTGGCGAGCGAGCTCCAGCTAATATAAAAGGCAATGTGGATAATATAAGACAATAATTTGATGATCTTCGCAAAATTTCACAAAATTTAGTTACCATATACTGTAAAGGTAAGTTGAGTTTATGGTATTTTTGCCCTACCGATATCAATTTTTTATTGTCGGTTCCTAGAATGCTTTGGACAATTTTTAACCCTATTTAAATCCCGGTCTACCAGTTCAATAAAACCGCAAGTGGAAAGCTACAGTCACAATAGAAGGCGTTAATTTTAATTCATTTTGAACCATTTTAGTGCCCCTTAAATCTGAAATTCCTGATGTGTTTCAAAACATATTGTGGAAGTAAATACTTTTACTGCAAAACACTGCTATAATATCTATAATTCCAGAAAAATATCATTAATTGTGAAAGTGCTCCAGTAAAACGTTTTGCTGGTCGGTATGGAGCATACAAATAACGCCGCAAATTGTTGTAATATCTACCCTTAGCAGATGTTCTAGGTTAAAATTGCCTGTAAAAAATGTTCTTCGAATCGCACAAGCTATAAATGTTAAAACATTTTAATTTTGGCTTGTTTTTTCCGGAACAAGCAATCGCTGTAAACGGGACATTTTATGCAGTATGCAAATCCATAATATTACTTAGTCAACACTTATATCCAAGATATCGTATACCCGAGCTCGTCTGAAGCGAACATATTAAGGTATTTTATATTAATTTATTTAAATAAGTATATACCAATGATAAGTATTCAATTTATTATAATAAATTTTTTGGTTGTAGGAATTTTAAGATTGATAGTGCATCTTGGAAACGGCTCACAGACGATACGACTTGCTATACAGCTTTCCGGATTTAACCTTGCTGGCGGGAGCTGCGCGGCGCGAGAAAGAGTGGGCACTAGAAGGACCAGAGACGAATACACTGTATATGGGCTGTTAGCATTTGGTACAAGCAGAAAAAAAACGCGTGTACGCTTCTCTATTTTAATTTTAGATTGAAACTCCATTGCACGCACTTTTCACTGGAGTGTACAGCGATGTTGATTGCTACAAAGACACGATGAAATGATGCCAGGCCTCCTCCACCAATTTCGTGGTAGTGCGCAATGTTTACTTACAAACAAGGTTAAAACCGGCAAGCTGTACAACATCCAGTCCTGCAGATTGAATAGGCGGTTGGAACGACTTGCAATATGAAAATTTCGCCATTAACGTTCAGACTTGAATTCAGATTAGTTGTAGAGCAAATTCCACATAATCATCCATAGAAGAGTAGATTCCGTTGAGTGCCTGAAGTACAACGTTCAACAGTTTTGTATTTTTATGGCTTTTCGCGATGCCGCCCACTGTTATGTGATTTTCAAATTTGCCGCTACATTTGAATTAATTTCTTAATTTGTTTGCCGCTTCGCCAGAATTAATAGAACGTTATTTTAATTGAAGTCTTATTTTGGGTTACCATTTTCGCTATTTTGTTTTATCTTTCGAAGTTCGAAGTATGTTAACAGACCTCGACCTCGAACACTTCCTGGAACTCGCGCGTTAAAAACAAATTCCTTCTGGAACTACTTGTGTAAGATTTCGAAATGTGGTGCAATATCTTGTGGGAGAAGTGCAGGTCCTCATTACATTTTGAGTTAGTCCATTTTCGATCTTCGCGGACTCCGGTCGCCCGTACGGGGGCCGTAAAGAAAGCTAGTGGAAGTTAGACCTTCGAGACCGACGGGTAACCTGGCAGATCGTTTCCTTTTCTTCGCGGCGCTTTTGCTATCCTACGTTTTACCGTACCGTTTTTGTTCGCTGTTGAGCAAGAGTAAATCGACTTTGTCGGATATATAAGCGATAGCAAAATGTACGCCTTGGTTTTGGACAATTAAAGATTATAATTGCTCCTGTCGAATTTAGTTCGGATCTTTGTGATGTGAAAAGGAAATAAAGAAATCGTGCAAGTGTTTTGCTGGAATTTGGTTCGTTCCCGTCGTCCGAAAAAGCCTCGCTTCTGTCTCCACGCTACCTGGCCCAGTTGAAACCAGCTTGGCCCTCTCCAGGGACGTAACAGCTACATCGCTCCCAACGCCGCCCCGAAGAACGTTGTCTTCCTGGCTCTTTATTATTTTCGACTCCGCAACCGGAAACTGCCGCCGTTGTGCTTGCCTCGGTTTAAGCCATCCACCGGAATTCAAGGTAAAAAAACTTTCAGTTTTGTGTTGTGACAAACAAGTTTTTTTGCTCGCGTTGACTTGCAGCAATTTAACTTCATGTAATTGCAAGGAAAAAAAATGACCTTCAGTCGCCATATGTGTTAATCTGTTTTACGATAGAACTACTAGATTATACTCTACTTTTGTGAACTTCAGCGTCACTGGTGTTTTATAACTGAATGCACAACGTAAATCCCGTTGCACCAGTGGCGACGAGTTTCCTGAACGTTCAAGGATTTTTACCATGTAATGCAAACTTTTGCGTTATAATAACTCGTGTCCGTTTATTGTATTGCCACATTCTATTTATTTTATTATATGTGTTTTAAAGTTTACTGTCTCTTATTGTGTCTTTTGTACTTGTTGGTGTAAGAACTTTGCAAGCTTTAAATATATAGGAGGAGGCACAACAAGCAAAGGTAGGTTCCATTCCCGTAAGCTGTTGGCTTCTCGGCCTTCCACGAGGACCTACACAATCAGCTGGATTTGGAAGGTGGCGCCCACCTATTTTGACTCGCCCTGTACACAACTAAAGATTTTCTCCCATAAGCAATTTTCACGAACTCCCCCTACTCCTCTGAGCTAAGCTGTAGGCCCTTTTCCATCAAGTTAGTTACGAATCGTCGAAAAAGCTCGATTGGCCTGTAACAAATTGGCGCCGCAACGTGTGTCTTTTTTGCGACTGTAACAAATTGCCGCCGTAACGTGAGTCTTTTTTGCGACCGTAACACCACTATTAAAAAGCCTCAATTGTGGTAGTGTTATTAGAAGCAACTGAAAAAAGATAAGAACTAGGTGTACAAAATTGTTACTGCAATGACGTATGTCATGACACGAACAATGTGTCAGTGAACCAATAGATTTCAAAAATTTATCCAGTTGTACGACAGATTTTTAAGCATGCCATACGAATGTGTTGTACTACAGGTTGGACTACAAAGCCACACACGTTGCAATTATTGTTGGAATGGTCGAATCAACTCAGATTGTACAATATGTTGTACGATATGCAGTATCGTCTGTGGACCCTGTTAGTCATTGTTTACGTCGGTGGTTCCACTTAAACCATTCAAGCAAAATTTAGTATGGCTTAAATCATAGCTACAAGGTTCACGCAAATTGGATTGCGATAAGCACATCCATTGTCATAAATTATGAATTCCAATTCGATATAAAACATTATCAATAAATGTTGTGGAAAATTTGGAACTGAGATAAGAACAATGGGTAAACGTTTTCAAGGTAATGTTCGAAAACAATGCAATTTTGGTCAGATGGAGGACTGCCTGATGATGTGAGAAATATTTGTGGTAAGGAGTAATCGCCATTGAAAATATGGTATTATTATTAAACACCTGGCCATCATTGTTCAAAAAATGCAAATTTTCCTAATACCTGTATTGAAGGTGAGCAGAAACTATGTAACCACCCAAATTAGTAATCAAAACGATTCGGCCGTGACTTGCTGTAGGAGGTTCTACATCATAAATTGCACTTAGGTGCCCCTTACATAATTAAAATTTCAAATTTTCTACGCCAAAAATATGAACTGAAATGGGCGTAAGTGCTGTGTTACCCACGCGTTAAATAATGATTCAGCAATTATATAATACTAGCGGCGACCACTGAACTTTTAGTAAATTAGATTTGTGTAACTCATGAGTCAATGTAGAGAAAGTTTTACTCCCAAATCGCCTAAAAATAGTATGTCTGCTATAATTCTTTGGAACGTTAAACTCGGGAATGTATGAAAATCTAATATGGGATGTTTGTTAATGCAACAAAATCAAGGTATTTTTTACACTTTGTGTAATGTGAGATAATATTTCCAAGCTGGCATTAAAAAGTTATTATAGTATAATGTAATGATTTACAAAGAGGGTTTTGCTAAAAAAATACAGGATTTACAATACAAGAAACATCTTCTTAGAGTACAAATAGGATCATAAAACCCTTTCCGATATGTAAATTATTAGTCTACGTATATTTTCAAAAATTCATAAAAATACAAAACGTTATGAGATTACTAGCATCCTCACTCGTATTTTTTCAAATCTCTTTTCAAAATATTGTCTTTAAAAAATACAGGTCAAATTTTTGCTTCTGGTAATATTTACTACCTTACCGCTGAGGAGAAACACGTGGCAGAGAAGAGGCCGATGCCCAGCAGTGGGATTTAAAGGCAGTCAATGATGATGATGTAGATGAATATTTACTATCTAGTGTAAAAAACATTGTTTTCGTATAAACAATGTGTATGATTAAATAACTGAAAATGTCGAGCGTTGTATTTAGAAACACATGATTTTGTGTTCTTTAAAGAAAAATAAAAATGAAACACAAAATTACTATCAGAACGGCATTTCCTATTTTCGACAAACACTTTAACACGAGCCTAACCATAAAGGATATGCTCTGAAGAAAGTGGGTGTCATGCGATGAGATGATAATAAATAGGGATGGGTTTAACTAACGGTGAAGACAGGTGAATTTTACATTAGGACACGTATTTTAGTTTCTTATACAGGCGAGTCGGGAGGAAAGTGCCAAACTCCGGATGTGCATTCTACACATTAGTATATGACTAAAAACACAAAACTTGTAATACGATTTTTGTTTTCAAATTGCAGCATCTTAAAGGTTTGAGTTTAATGGAGGTACAGGTAGGTACATTTTAGTTGTCAAACGATAATATCTCAATTACTACAAAACTATTCGCAAATTCTTAGAAGTGATAAACAATGGTAAACATCGACTTGAATCTGGAATACGCAAATAATGTGTTTGTTTATGGTCTCTGCAACGAAAATGCCGAAACTGCTGTTGAAGAATATCCTGAACGGTCTTCTCATCATAGTATTCTGAGTAGAAATGTCTGTAAAAATTCTTCAACACTCTGTGTGACAGTGGTATACTGCAGGGCACATAATGCCTAACGTGACCGTGGACAAGATATACTTGAAGTAGAAAACATTTTTGATTTAGTGCAACAGAGCCTTCTGACTAGTTCACGAAGAATTACCGCTCAAATTAAAATTTCTCAGACAAGAGTAATTCGAACACTACACCAACAACGTTTACACCTATATCATATACACCATGTACAGCACTACAACCGGGAGACCATGTTAGACGTAAACATTTTTGTCGGTGGATAGATGCTAATCGCAACTTGGTTCCACGTGTACTTTTACAGATTTAGCTACATTTACCCGTGATAGCGTCAACAATACCCGTAACTCCCACTGATTATTTGATAAAAATTCACATCAAATATTAGAAACTAATTTTCAGTATCGTTTTTCAGTTAACGTATAGTATCGTCGGCAATCACTCAATTGGATCATTTATTTATGAGAATCGCGTAACAAGCGAACAATACTTGAAATTGTTGGGAAATGATTTACAAGGATTCTTAAATATGGACCTTTAAACATAAGAAATGTAATGTACTACCAGCAAGATGGGGCTCCCCCATATTGTTTCGGTCAGGTAACGCAGTATTTGAATGGAACTTTTCCACGACCACGGGTTAGTCGCGGCGGTCCAATTAGTTGGCTGCAGAGGTCTCCAGACCTCACACCATTAGACTTTTGAAGCCGGTTGAAAAGTGAGGAGTAAAAATCAAAAGTAATTTTCTTTTTATGTTTCATCGTGATATTGTTCACGATTGTTGCAAAATTGGAAATGTTCATTACACAAGGTGTCCACAGAACGCTGAACAAGTTTGACGATATGTTAGTTAGGGTTGTTTGGTGAACTCTAAAAATGATGTACAAATATAGAAAACTCTAGTTTTCAAGTACATCAAATTAAAAAATATCAGATTTGATATACACTGAAAAATCTTGAAAAAATAAGTATGAAGTCGGTACAGCCGCGCATTGCGACGCAGTGTTCCGAGTTCGTTTCGCGGGAACCGCCATAATATCTAGGTAGTTTTTTCAATCGGAATTTATATCTCTGGGTCAATTCAGCCTTAAATGAGTACCTAAATGTAACACCTTGGGGTAATAATAGGCGGCTGAAGCGTAGTCCTGGTCACAACTGCCCTAGCAAAAAGTAGCAACTATACCTGCTACTCTTCCAAAGGCGTCCTGACGCCATAAAAACAGGCTATTATTACTATAATACGACCGTTATTTATTTTACTTCTACTGCCTATCGTCCCTTGTTACCAATTGCCGACTTCGAAGTAAGAATATATAAAAAAAATGCGATTTTTTATTGTTTATGGCGTACAAACACGAGTCCCACCGTTTTGACATTGGACAAGTTAAGAGATAGAGCAGAATAATTTTCCACTGTCAATCTAAAAGTTTTGTTAAGTTAATATATTTATTTGTTAATTGCTTCTTGCCTTACTTTTTGAAATTCATATTTATATATTAAAAATAATAATAATTATAATTTCAATTATTTATTTGAGCTTTATATCAAGAGATCCAAAAAAGCTGATCCCTAGCGGGCTGTGGAATGAAAAGTCACGTCTTTTCTGGACTAAAGGAATGTTTATAATGTCAATTTCAGGTTAGGTTGTGTTAGCTGGAATTAACTAATAATGAAACGTAATTTTTAGGAGCAGAAATCTTTTATTGAGCAACAGTAAAAGCAATGAATAAACCTGAACGAATGTAATGATCACAACAAATGTTGAAAATGTCTGCCTTCTTCCTCCAAACATTTCTGAATTCGTCTTCTCATAGCTTCAAAAACATTTTGTAATAATTGAGGTGAGTTGTTAATTTCTTGACAGTTTTCTTCAATTCTAAGTTTCAGTTCGTTTAAATCATTAACTCGAGTTTTAATAATGGTGTTTTTCAAATAGGGCCATAGAAAAAAGTCCAAAGCAGTAATATCACAAGAGCGAGGGGGCCAAATTTTCGGTATGTAATAATTTCATTGGAATACCTCTCTCGGAATTCCACAAAACAAGGAAAAATCGAATAGGTCCATTCTCCGTCAACTTGAAAGCCGTTCCGAAAGTAAGATTCAATAATGAATGCTCTTTGAAATGCATTAAAAATCATTTTAATAATCTGTCAGATTCGTATCAAAAAACAGATAACTAATTTATCTGATATCATAAACATTCCTTTAGTCTAGTAAAGACGTGACTTTTCATTCTACAGCCGCGTAGGTCCCGTGCCACTGCGATTTGTGACACGTTAAAAATCACTACTGAAGTTGGAGTTACCCCAGATAGGCAAAATTCTTAGTTAGGGTGTACAATGGGCCAAATGTGGCCTAAGTGCATAAAGATGCTTGGAAAACCGCGTCCTAGATCTCGCTCTTTTAAGCCATCAGCCATGTCGTTTTCAAATGCATTTAATATTACGAGTATAAACATTTGTAATAAGGGAACAGCTCTTTGGATCCTGATTTCAAACTTGACTCTGGTGTTGTTTGTGAGCTCAATTTGCTCTTTCATTATTTGTTAGGCGTGTTTGTGAATTTTCAAGACCTCAAGTATAACCAATTTACGTTTAACAATCTGTGTATGCATGCTGCTACAGCGCCTCTTCTGTGGGTATGCAACACACAATACAGTGAACAACGGAAGTAGAAAGTCATATTTTCAGAAGTGTTTGAAGAAAAGGTTTAAGAGTTATATCAGTTTACCCATCTTCTGTAAACTGTCCATATTTATTTTGATAAAAACCAATATTACTGCGAAGTAGTAATTTATTAAATTTTAATCTCAATGTAATTTTAAATTTAGTTCTATATTACACAAATAAATTTATAATTGTTAAACGTAAATGTTTGTGACTAAACCTAATACGTTTTCTTAAACTGTAATGGATTTTAGAATCACAGAATATTATGCTTTCCAAAAGAATTACGTAAATTTATGGATTATACTGAAATAAGGTATCTATTTAGTGTGACCCTGTGGCGGGTTGTAGTTGAGCATTTGCCTCATTCTAAGTTTTATAGTATTTGTATTTATTGGTTGTTGTTTCTAGACACCCCGTATATTTAGGAAAAATCTTGTAAAAAATTTTTAAAATACGAGAATCATTATCCATTGCAGAAACATCTCAGTCAATAAAAGCATCGTTTTCTTTTTCGTTAAGTTTGCTTTATGACGGTTTAGTAGATTTTACACCCAGAAAGCTTTATATACAGGGTGTTTCAGCAGTCAGACATCGGAGGATTCTCTTTTTGTTATTACAAATAGCATAAACGATACTAAATAGAAATGAAGGCAATTACGGCTTCCATATTATAATTTTTTTGTGTGTCAAATATCATCCGATTCCATAGCTCTGTACTAGAAAGAAGACTGTTTTATTGTTATACGAGGGCTGTTCTCTTTCTGCTGAGCCTAGTAAAGTAATACACAATTTATTGACAAAACATATGTACTTATAATTTTTAAAAGTATTCCCCTCCACAGTCAATGCATTTTTGCATCCGTGAACGATCCTTCAGTGCTACAGTAGAAACGTGTCCAGTAATGCCAAAAAATGTGGCGATCATATCTTTGTTTCGGCTTTTTTCACGAAAAACTTTTGTTCAAGCCGATTCGTTCTCAAAGACCCAAACTGGCGACTGTTGCTTTCTTTCGAAATCGTAGCAGCAGTATACCCACTTTTCACCACCTGTAATGATGTACACGAAAGACACGATCCATTGCCAAAGCCATCCATTGTAGATCTGCACCATTCCACACGGTTTTCTTTTTAAACTGGAGTCAAATTGTGGGGAATCCAACGGGCATAAAGCTTACGTACCACCATGTTTGTGTAAAATGGTGTCAATTGCTTTCACACCAATCTTTAAAGTTGCTTGAATACTCCTGACAGTAACATGCCGGTCCTGTTTAATCATGTATCGTACAAGACCAATATTCTTTCGGTAATGCCGTTTTTGGGTTAGGAGTTCGAAAGTTGTCATTTAAGGAAAGTCGACCGCGTTGAAATTCATTGTACCACCGCTTTACGGTAGTTAAGGAACACGTCTTATCACCAAACGCTCGATTGATTTCCTCAAAATATTCTTTACGGCTTAAGCCACACGTGAAATTGTAAACAATCACAGTTCGATAATGCTATTTATTCAATTCCATGATTTCTTGGGGAAAGAATTACTTTAAAATTATGTATTTTAAAAACCTGCAAGTATATTTGACAACTTTCGCTATAATTAAACGTGTAAACAACTACGTTAAAATGTCAAGCAAAATAAGTACCACATCCTGCTAGATAGGCTCGGCCGAAAGAGAACAGCCCTCGTATATTACGTAATCGATGTTTTTAGGTTTGTTTGATTTTCATCAGTTTCATCATTTTTCTCAGTTTCATCTTCTAAATAAGTACAGTTTTATATTAAAAATACCAGAATGCTAATATACAGATTGACGCTGAAAATATGAAGGGTAAAACTGAGTTGTGGTTTATTAGTTAAACTTTTTTTATTTAATAACTAACTTTAGTCAGAGCTAATCATTACCTTATTAATGGGAATTTACTCACATTTCAATACTGGTGTCTGTATTAAAGTTAACATTGAACGTAAAATCTGCAGTCGTACCCACCTGCAACAAAAAAAAGAGTTAATTACACCTGTGATTAGGGAACTCCACACACAAACAAGCAGTTGTAACATTGCCAAGATATGATTTTATTTGTTACCGATAAACACAACTCTGTTACTATTCATAAGTCATACTATAGGAATTAATATTTAGCGATAAACTTAACCTAAGTATTACAAACAAAAAAGGTCTCGTTTCGTAAAATAGTACCCGATTTGTATACCAACAAAAAGACCTAAAAGGTATTTGTAATCTCATAATCAGCAAAGGCCAGCTGGTTGTTGGTTTTGCTCAACTCCGGTGGCTTTCCCATGCCGGCCCGCTAAAATAAATCTTTATCCAAATTTAGGGAAGCTTAATCAGTTTAATCCGAGCCAGATGGCCAAAACACGGCCACCAAGCCTAAAATTATCTGCGAGCCACGCATCGTATCGTAATGGTCGGGAAATTAGTCCAGTTATTTACTGCTGTGTTATGGTCATCCAGATATTATTTTGCGGCTGGTTGCTCGAAAATCGTTTAATTTATAGTTGAGAGATATTAACGATCCAAATGGGCGTTTAATTTGTATGCCCTTAACAGATAATGCGGACGTGCAAGCACAAATATACACAGGGAGATACGCAAATACAAACGGTCAGGGGCGAAATAGATTTATATTTCTCGTATTAGTTACCAATGTAGAACATAATAGTTTCCGGTTTCCATTACATCAATGTAGAGTGCTTTTACAAACTAAATTGTTTTTCAATTAGAACTTAGGAGATTGGAGAATAGGTGAATGGAATATGAAGAAGTTGTATACTATATATTGGATAAAATTATGCTAGTAGTAGTCACATAAATAAAAATATATCTTCCTGTAAATGTGTATTTATTGGAAAATTTTTCACAAATATGATTAGATTAATGATTCAGTAAGATTGATATTCAACATGTAGATGTAAACGCTTTTGACAGCAGCTGTGCATTACCTCTGTACCGTAGCGGTAAGCTGCCTGTGCGGTATAAGTAAGGTTTGGTGACCAAACTTCGGCAGATTTTATTTTGTGGTGATTAGTTTCGTGTTTACACATACTAAGTATGGGTTGATAAATACTTGGGAACCTATAGCGTTTAAGTTTACACAGTGTTTTGCTTTTTGTGCAAATACAAAAACACGCCGTCTACGATATTGTAGGTCTCTTCACAATGCAAGAAAATTTGACTAATGTAATTCACTCTGATATGGGCAATAGAATATCCTGTATATATATATATATATAAATTTTTGAAAAGTAACACATATTTGAAAAACCCAACATAATCCATGTAGGAATAACTAGAAAGATAAAGTATCTCAGGAATATTTTAAAATTATACGAAGCATTTCGCCGGAATTAGTGATTCTCCTATTGAGCATCGTATCGCCATTATATCAGTAAATTGTGAAATTTTTTAAGTAATATAAACTTCACTTTTTTATATTTAATTATTCTAATATTATATTGAAGGATAGCGATCTTTGGATGTCATATTTAAAATATCGTAATAAACATACCCGGAGGCATAGGCCAATGCACTTTCGTGCATGGGGCTCACTTTAAGGTGTAGGGTCGCTATTCTGCGACTATGGTACATTCTACAATGATAGAAACTCGCTACCAAGGAAGGTGGAACCTAAAAAAGCTGGCAGATTACTGCTGGACCCCGAAAAAACGTTCCCGTACTGTACTTGTAATATATTGCGTGTTATACAGGGTTGCTCATCAGTGCATCAGAGTCCAATATTAACATTATTATAAAGATTTGGGAGTTTTTCTTTTTTTAAAGTGATGTAGTGCTGAAATGCGCACCATGTAAAAATGTTTTTAAATGCACAAGATGACTCGCTATAGCGGAGTAGGTATTATTTTTTAAATAGAACACCCTGTATATTTTTCATTTTTAAATTCTGCGTAAAATTATCTATCGAATGATCTCCTGTTTTTTTATTGGGGATGAGGCGTTGCCGAGTTTATTTTAAAAATGTAAAAATTTTTGTCGTCACAGGGTGTAACAAATTAATTCGGTGCGTGTGTATTACGATGAATTAAGAGTGTATATATTGCTGTGAATTATCTTAATAGATAATTATTAAACTCAAAAACCCCATGTTGGCCTATGTCATATTTATATGCTACGAATACTCTTAACAAATGATTACATAATTCAAAAGCCCCACGTTGACAAGCCATATTTATATGCTATGTAACTTGTCTTTAAATATAAATAAACAAATAATTAAATGAATTTTCTTCACCTCGGCTAGCTCAAAATTAAATTGTATACGCTGGTTACGCCAATAACACAAATTAAAATAAATCAATTTCTTAATATCCCAACATATAAAAACAATAAATATCTCAGGGTTTCAGTTCGTGACCTCGCTATAGATAGTTATTTAAATA